>PVJH01004278.1:0-127884 GCA_004026705.1 Nesogale talazaci
TTAAATGTTTCAACAAGCTGAAGCCCTGGAAGCACTTACTCTTCTATCTCAGAAATTTGAAAGCTACTTAGCCAACTGACTGGAAGAAATCCACGTTTCTACCCATTCCTAAGAAAAATGACTCAACAGAATGCTCAAACTAAAGAACAATATCACTGATCTCACATACAGGGAGATGCCAGAGGTATAATGCCAATTCAGGAGAGGACATGGAACAAAGGATATCATTGCTGATGTCAGATGCATCCTAACTCAAAGCAAAGGATACCAGAAAGATGTTTAATTGTGTTTATTTACTATGCCAATGAATTCAACTGTGTGGATTATAACAAACTATGGATAATTGTGAGAAGAATGGGAGTTCCAGAACATATCATTGTGCTCCCGTGGAAGTTGTACGTGGATCAAGGGCAGGTGTGAGAACAGAACAAGGGAATACTGCTTGATTTAATTGATTCCATCCATTCTGGATTCTTGTTTTTGGCTGATACTTTCAGTGCAGTTTGAACTTCCTCCTTCAGTACCATTCGTTCTTGCTCATATGCTACTTCCTGAAATGGTGGAATGTGGACTACTTATTTTTGGTACAATGACTATAGTCTCATTTTCATTGAAAGGTTCTTGTGTCATTAGCAAAGTATTTTATTCATAGTGTCTTTCAAGATTGCAAATGGAGACTTGAATTTTTCTTCACTTATTTCAGTTTAAGGTATGCCGAAGATGTTCTTACCTTTTGGTTTTCTAATTCTACATCTTTACACATTTCGTGACAATATTTGATGTACTTCAGAGGTGTCTTGAAAATTTATATTGAACTCATTAATGTCATCCCTTCTTCCATATTTAGCCACTCTACAATGAAGTGCAAGTTTCAGAGTCTCTTCTGCCATCCACTTTGATCTTGTTTTTCTTTTTCGTCTTTTGGGTAGGAGTAATTTTGTACTCCCCCTCAGTAATTTTGTGGAGTTACAGAGATTTGGATAACAAAACAAATTCATTGCTATCAAATTGATTCCAATTCACGGCAAGCCTATAGAAGAGCCATATTAAGTAATTTCATTTCACCACATAGATCATTCCAATGTTTGTTTCTAACTTCACACCCTGTTTTCTCGTTGTTTCTCCTTTTTTTAAAAAAAAATAAGGATATGAATATTATTGAATTAGAACCTATCCTACTCTTGTATGTCCTCATATTAACTTACTTGATATGGTCTTCAAAGATTTATTTGAGGGCCTTATTTTACAGCTACCAGGGGTTAAAATTTTATCTTGGGCGGGGGGGTGGGAAGCACAATCAATCCACCTGATGGCATTGATGACTCAGTGGTAAACTTTTTGCCTTCTACATTGGAGATTTAGGTTGATTCCCAACCAATTATTTAAATTATAGCCACCACTTTCCTGAAATTATAATTTTTCAAGTTGCAATGATACTACACAGGTTTCATAGGAAGACCCAGATTAAGACAGACTAAGAAGACAGGTCTGGTGACCTACTTTTGAAAATCATTCAATGAAAACCCTATTGATCAAAATTATTTGATCTGTAACCAACTATGGGAATGCTGTAGTGTTTTTTCCCACGGTGCATAAGATTGTCAGCCACAGTGCATGAGCCAGCTGATGACTCAAAAGTGGCAAACATTTTAATTCACACCAGACTTCAACAAATGCTAAGGGTTTTAATTGTTATCTGACATTAAGATCTTTTTTCATTTATTAATTTTGCAGATGATATTGGGTCCTGGTTTGGGATTGTGAGGCATAGAAATGAGTAATGTGCTATTTGATATTTATGATGGGAGTCTGCACATCTAAGTGTTTGATCATCATGTGGACAAATAACTGATGCTAAAATTAAAACATAAAAATATATCAGACCATGTGGTATAGTGACAAGAGCTGACTTTTTTAGGTCTGACCTACACATACAACTTAATTCTCTGGAATTTCATATTCTCAATATAAATTGAGATGGTGGACCTACATAAGCACTTAAAAATATGTCCAATTTTCACATTCTTTGACATTGTATTATTCTGTATTTATCCTTTTATTTTGGTCATGAAGTTCTCAGCATTTGGGCACAGGAGATGGAAAAGTGGAGGAGTGAGGGAATGATGAATGGATGCCACAACACCTGAAAGATCAAACAAGAGAAATTTCAAGTGTGTAAAAGAATAGTAGAGTTAGATCAAGGAGCCAGAGGGGAGATACTGTGCTTAAGGCAAAGGGATACCTTCACTTAATGAGGCAACCTTCTTGGAATCTACCCAAACCAGGTTTAGAAACTCTTTAGAATTTGGCCTAGAGTTTCTTTGATTGACCAAAGTGTATAATTCTCAAATGTTATTTAAACTGGCCGGTGTCTTACAAGGAATGCCATGGCTTTCTGATTCACAGAGAAAAAATGAGAATTCCTCTGTATCCAATCTACAAGTGTAAAACTACCGATCAAAAACAGGTGTAAGGGAGCCTTGAGTTAGGGTTTTCAAACTGGAAGGTTTTGAATATGCTCTCTGGCATGTTACAAAAATATCCAAATTGGTTTGGCATTCAGGAGTCTTTGGCTAGAAACTACAAAAATGTCACGTGGATTTGCTTTTGTGAGTCGCATTTTGGCAGCCTTGGACTGCCCCAGAGAAAACCCGAACACATGTGACAAAGCTCTGAGGATTTCTGCTGGCCTCCTGGCCTACACAACTTTTTGGTCCTCTTCAAGACTCCATTTGCCTCTTTTACCCCCTCTAAGACTTCAACTAATCTTTAAAAAAAAAACCCATTAAACCTTTATAGTGGATAAAGTACAATAGGTCATTTCACTACACAGAGCCTCATTTTGACTCTGCCAGAAAGCATGTATTCTACATCTTCCACTAAAAGTCTTTTCCAGTGACTATTATAAACAATATGTTCATTCATGCTATGGGCAAAAGAATAATGTAGAGAATAAAGACTTCAAAAAAAGTGGCATGGGATTTTAAAAATGAAATTATCAGAACAAGATTACATCTGGTTGGGCTAGCAGTTAATTGTTGATACCTTTCCCCAAATCAATTACTGTTGCGTACATGGCATTTAAGAGTTGAGGGGAGAAGAGAAAAGCACAATGACGTTCTGCCTCTTGTCTCTGGCATCATTCAGCAAGTGTAAATTCTCAGAGAATCATGAAATCTAAAAAAGCCAAGAAGCCCTTCTGGCTATCTCCCCCTCCCCCTGACACACACATATCTTTTTACCATTTTTGCTACTTCCATTTTCCCTGACTCTGAACATGTGGGTGAATAGGGAGGTGTTTTCACTTTCCTTCATTCATCAAATAGCTATTAAGTGCTTTCCATGTGCCAGGCATTACGCAGATGGTAAGTTTGGTGAGGAGTGGAAACGTGGGAGGTTATTTGTATTCCCTTCTCTCTTCACTATAGAAGCCCAGGGGCAAGATGACTAAAAGTTTAATGAGAGATTGGAACTAATTCAGTCTTAACCTTTATCATGGTCTGAATATTTGGAGAGAGAATGAAGCAGCATGAAGAATACTATTACTGTGTATCTTCAGTAGCAGCACAATAAAGCTCTCCTAGAGTAATATAAAGAGGGATCTTACCTCACTAGAAACCCAAGTTGTATCTGACACGGCGGTTCATACAAGCATGGGTAATTTTAATCAGCAATATAGTGGGTGGCCTGATTCTATTTGCTTAGCTAAATTGCTTAGCTTGGGAGGAGGTTAATTGCCTGAAAGAAAAGAATGTGGTAAAATGAAGATACAGAAGATAGGAAGGTGTCTGTTGTACGTGTTTGTCCCCTAAACCAATGGCATAGATTTGGTCTGAGACTTGTAAAGAGGAGGATTTCAGGTCCTTAACCTTGGGACTAGCAGAGCTTCTTCAGCCCAGAGGTTTCTGTATGTGAAGCAGTGAGGAGGAAGAACAATCTTGCAATCCTAGTCAACTAAGCACTGTGGTGCCTGGTAGTTTCAAGTGCATCCAGAAATAGTCATTGTGGTACAGTCATTTGTAATTTTCTATCTTTTTTCCACCAAGTGACTCAATCTCAAATAATTTGTTAGCAGTGGACAGTGACTGACCTGAAGTAGGAACGATGTGTCACATTTTAAGAAATAAATGTGACCAGCAGAATTATCTGTGACTCGCTGAGTGTTGTTGCTGTGTGCCATCCATTCAATTGACTCCTAACAATTTTATATGACATAGGGCTTCCTAACCTGTAATCTTAAGGAAACACAGTAGGTCTCGGTATTGTGAATTCATGAAGTGAGATGGAACCATTTGCCTTTCAATTAGCAGTCAAATGCTTGCTTACTGTGCCACCAGGCTCTTTCTAAACATTACCATACACAAATGGGTGAAATTTTACATGGGACAAGGCCTTTCAAAATAGGAATCATTGACATTACCTGAACTCAAATTGGTTAAGCCAACAGAAATTGTTTTACAAATACTTACATAGCAGGATAGAGGAGTTCAGTCTATTTGGTAACTTATCAGTTTTGTTTTCTTACTATTTTAGTGTTAGAAGAATCTACATATAGTATGACTTCATGGATTATTTATTTAACATACAGTTTGAATAATTAAGGTGAAGGGATGCAATCCCACTGCATGCCTTATATACGTAAGAGATTCACCATGGGAGCCACAAACCTAATGGTGAGATTATATAATGAACCAAAGATTATCTTTTTTTTTTCAATCATTTTATTAGGGGCTCATACATCGTTTTTCACAATATATAAATAAGCATACTCGTCAAGCACCCTCACATGTCCACTTCTATTATTGTTCTCCAATCGTCCACCTTTTTCCCTTTGGCCCCTAGTATCGGCTTATCCATTCCTTCCCCTCTTCCCCTGAACCAAAGATTATCTTTAATTCAACTCTTTACACCTAAGTTTATAAAATGCAAGGTTTTTTAAAAGAAGATTTGTACCATCCAATCAAATAGTTCATTTTGAGAATATATACTAAGCTTTGTATTGACACAGCGGCTGCCACGGTTGGCTCAAACATAGCACAACTATTGAGGACAGTGATGAACTGAGAAGTATTTCATTTTTGTCACTCATAGAATAGTTTTCAGTGGCATGTAACAACAAAAATGCAATGCTTTTAATAAAGAAGGGGTGTACTGGTGTGAACTTACTTGCTATGACTTTCAATCGATAGTCTTTTTAACTCAAACCACGTGATTTGGTGGAAGCATTCAAATAAGTTGTAGAAAATTTGAACTTGGGGGTTGGTCAGTTTTGCTATTCTATGTGGTATAAGAGAGAACCATCTAAGAAAGAGAAAGACGAATCTCATGACCATCAAGAAACAAGATCCATCAGTGAAGCACATGTGAGAGATCTGCTTGAAGTGGCAGAGCTAGCCAGAAACCAGGGCACCAAGACCATGAAAAAGAGCAGAGCAGCTATGCTGAAAGCAGGACACCACAGACAGAGTGGTGGGCCTCCCAGACAATGGACTGAGTAAAGCTTGTTCGAGAGGCAGATAAAAAGAATGAGTTGCCCCTTTGGCATTTTTCTTCCCGGAAGGAGCTTGGTAACTGTTGCCCAAGTACGGAGAGACCAAGGAACCACATGGATGAGAAGCTGTGGACTAGAAAAACTTACCTGCCAGCATAGGTAATAAGATACACTGAAACAAAAAAAAAAAAACTGCATCTCTAAAGTTTTTTGATCCTCACTTCAAACATGTCAATTTCCCTAATGAACTCTATAATGGTGAATATGGTTTGGTGGTTCTGGGTAGCCATTGCAACAGATTATGGAACTCACCAGCACAAAGTGTCCAGAGACAGACAGCTGTTGTTGAATAAGACGAAAAAAGATGGAGGCTAGGGCATGTCTGACTTCTCCTTTGTAGCAGTGGGCCTTGACCTAGGATGGGGTTGGATTTTCCTCTTCCCTCTGTAGCTAGCGAAGGTCTGCCAAGGACCACACAGCATTTCCTCAGGGATCTTGAAGAGATGAATTTTAAAAATAATTAAATTTTTTCTTGAACTTGTTAAACCCTCATATATCCCCCTTACCACTTATAAAACTTTCTCTTATTTTTTGTTTCCTTCCTTAGTGCTTTTGAAGAAATGGTTTTGGCAAACATGAAATTTCCTATAGTAAATAGCCTTGAAACCCATTGGTCTCTAACTTCAAAATAATAATAAAATAATAAAATAATAATAATAATAATAGCAACAGCTTCTGAAACTAATATTCACAACAATTACAAATTGTACCCTCTTAGTTTCAGTAAACTACAAGTAAAATATGAATTTTATAACCCTAGCAGGATAGAATTATGTCAACGAGATATTCCTGAATGATGCAGAAAGCATCCTAAAAAGTGGAAAGAATACAGAGTTACTGTACCTAGAAAGATTAGTGGATTCCATCATCTCAGGAGGTATCAAATGGATAAGAACCAATGGTACTGAAGGAAGAAGTTCTAGCTGCACTGAAAGCATTAGCCAAAAACAAGGATGTGGGAATCTATGGTATACTAATTGAAATGTTCACCATGCAGATGAAGCACTAGAAGCACTTATTCTTCTGTGCCAGAAAATTTAGAAGACAACTATTGGCCAACTGACTGGCAGCGATTCCAAAGAAAAAATGACCCAACAGAATGCTCAATTCTAGAACATTGTCTTTGGTTTTGTGAGCATGTAAATTTTTGCTTAATATCATTCAGTAGTGGTTGTAGCAGTTGACAGAGATTTGGGCTGAATTCAAAAGAAGACATGGCCCAGAGTGATGTCTGATGGATCTATCAAAGTAGATTAATACCAGAAAGGTGCTTACTTGTGTTTTATTGACTATATGAAGGCATTTTACTGTGTGTATCATAAACCATGGATTACCTTGAGAGGAATGGGGATTCCAAAACACTTTATTATACTTTTATGGAATTTGTACAAGGATAAAGAGGCACTTGTGTGAGCAAAGCAGAGGGATATTGTGTGGATTAAAAACAGGAGAACTGGGCTGAGCCCAGGTGGCCTAGTGATTGTATGCGGGACTGCGGCCCGATTTGACAGTTCAAATCCAGCAGCTCTCCAGGAGCAAGACTGGGCTTCCTACTCCCACCAGGGCAGTGGTGCGACAAAACAACAAAAAGCAAAACAAATAGAAACAGGAAAGCTATGAATCAGGGTCTTATTCTCTTATCATACTTGTTCAATCTGTCTGCTGAGCATATCATCTGCTGGATTACAAGAAGAAGAGTGTGGCATCATGGTGGGAAGAAGACTTATTAATAACCTGTGTTATGCAGTTGACACCACCTTGCTTGCTGAAAGTGAGGAGGAATTGAAATAATCACTTGGTGATGAAGATCAAGGATTACAGCCTTCATATGGATTTTAACTCAATGTAAAGAAGACCCAAATCTTCACAGCTGCAACCATCAATAACATCGTGATAAATGGAGAAGAGGCTGAAGTTGTCAAGGATTTTGTCTCGCTTAAATCCGCAAGCAATGTTCATGAAAGCAGCAACCAAGAGATCAAAGGATGATTTTTATTGGGTAAATCTGCTGCATAAGACCTCTTTAAAGTGTTTAAAAGCAAGGATGTTACTTTGAGGGCTCAGGTCCATCTAACCATGTTTTGTGTTTTTTCCCATTACATCATATGTGAAAGTTGGACATTGAATACGGAAGACAAAAGGCTATACACTTTGAATTGTGGTGCTGGAGAAGAATTTAGAAATTACCACGGACTGCTAAAAGGATGAACTAATCTGTCTTGAAAGCAGTATGGCCAAAGTGCTCCTTAGAGGCAAGGATGGCAAGATTTCCTCTTGTGTGCTTTGGCCAAGTTGTCAGGATAGGACAGCCCCTGGAGAAGGACATTCTGCTTAGTAAAGTAGAGGGCAGCAAAAAAGCGGAAGGCCTTCAAGGAGATGGATGACACAGTGGCTGTCGCTGTGAGCCCCGGCAGAGGAACAACTGTGTGGTGGGTGCAGGGTGAGGCAGAGTTCCCTTCTGTTGTGCAGAGAGAGTCGCTAGGCGTCCAAACCGAGCCTATGGCGTCTAAAACAGTGAGCCCCTCCTGGGTGAAGGTAGGATTGATCCACTTTTCAGTTAGGTCCCAGCCTGTTGACAACTTTTGGAGCGTGCGCCCTTTGAATCCAAGAGCACTCCTAAGCAGAACCAAGTTCTCTTTTCCCTTTCACCCTCTCCTGGAACTAGATCCTGTGTCCGGTTAGTTCAATGCCTGCTATGCTTGCCTGCTATGCTGCCGATCCTAAGAGCTGTCAATGGATCTACTTTCACGTTTGAGACATCCACTCTTTGTTAGGAAATATATGAATATATTAGATGCTTAATTTCTCGTGCATGGCACCCAGCCCATCTATGAGATACTTCCCTCTGTGTCCACTAGCCTGTGGCCCTCATCATCCTGCTTCATCATCCTGCTGCCTGTTTGTCCATGTCTGCAGCTTACCTGATCAGGGCCAAGGAACCTTCAGCTTTCATCTGATGGGCAGGTTTAAGTCAGACTGAACTGACATAATGACACAACTGTGCGAGCCATTTCTGGGCATACATCTCTTTGTGTAGACACTAAGGTGACCAGAAATCCCACTTTTTAACAATTTAACCACGTCCATGGCATTTTAAAATTAAAATAAATATATTACAATACTATCTTTGTGTTCTATGAAGATTTTCGTTGCTCTATGTAGACCAAATTTTTAATGAAGAATCCCCCACCCCCCGGTCAATGGTGTCTCGCTTAAAATCTGGTCACTTTAGTATACACACAACTATAAAAGTCATTGTTCTTACTTCCACCGAGAACCCAACCTAATACACATGGTTTATTTCTGTGTTAGCCTTTCTAAAATACTCTGAAGCACACAGTTAGTTTCCAGCATTCTATCATTTACCTTTCATCGAAAATGAAGTTAGAATAGGAAGTGTAGCAAGTATATGGTTTTTTTTTTTAGATCACAAACGTAATGAAGAGAAAGGCTGTAACGTGACTCCTATTCATTTGGAATTTTAGTTAGAACAATTAACTAGAATGGCACCCAGCCACCAAATGATAAAGTATCTGAGCTATTGAAGGCTTGAAGTTGAACAAGCGTCCATCTAGTGGAAAAGCAGCAAAACCCACATGGAAGAAGCACACCCGCCTGTGTGATCACAAGGGGTCAAAAGGAGCAGATATCAAGCATCACAGGACAAGAATCCCATCACTATGAATGAGGAGAAGAGCAGGGGCGGTACCCAAAGTCCACTTGTGAGCAATTGGACACCCACTTACAGGGGAGTAATGGGTAGGAGACAGGCCAGTCAAGATGCAGTGAGGTAGTGATGAAATATACAAGTTTCCTCTAGTTCCTGAAGGCTTCCTTCCCCCAACTATCATGGTTCCAACTCTACCCTACAAATCTAGCTGCACTGGAGAAGGAACACTGGTGGAGATGGGAACTGGAAATATGGGGAACCCAGGACAGATGAGCCCCTTGGGGCCAGTAGTAAGAGTGGAGCTACTAGATGGGTGGAGGGAAGGTGGGGTAGAGAGTGGGAGCCAACTACAAAGATCTGCCCATAATCTCCTATCGGGAGGACGGTGGGAAGGGGAGATGTCAGGCAGTGTAAGATATGACAAGACAATAATAATTTATAAAGTATTGAGGGTTGGTGGGGAAGCAAGGACGGAGGAGAAAGGAGGAGAAGCTGAGATCAAGTGGAAAAGCAGATATTTGGAGGATGATCTTGGCAGCAGGCATGTGAAGGTGCTTATCAAGGGTATATGTATTTATGTATTGTGAAAAGCAATGTATAAGACCCCAATAAACTGATTTAAAAAAAAAGAAAAAAGTACTTAAAATTACTAAAGACAGTACAAATGGAAAGCTGCCTAAGTCAACAATGGCAGTTCATTCATTAAATGAAGTGAGTGTTTGTAGCTGGAGAGGCACTCTCCTAAAAACCATTACCACTACCATCTTTAATAAAGGAGAGGGTGAACTTTGCTGTGAGAGTCCGGCAGGAAACAAAACCAAGCACTTACTCTGGAGGCAACAGCAGATGTTTCCCTTCAAAGATAATTGCAAGTGGGAAGCAATTAATGACAGCGAGGCCTTACAGAGAATTCCCTCATTTAAGCAGTTGCTTTAAAAGAACTTATTTAGAGTGTCACAACTGCCTCCACTGTGATACTAAAATTAAGCTGAAGGAATTTTTTAAAGGAATTGCCCACAAGGAAGACTCAAGTCAAAAAGCAGCCTGGGAATTGTAATTTTATGAAGTAGGCTACAGAGGAGGTCTTTCAAAAGGACTCCACGGTTCACAAAGTTCACAAGAGACAGTGCGGGCAATTATGGAGTGATGGGACAAGACAGTTCACAGCTTGCCTCTTGAGGACTGCTTCCCTCCTTGAGACATGCATTCTTTATTAGGGAACTACATGTATATGTTATACTCTGATTTTCTCTAGAATGCCATGCCATCATTTTCCCTCCTCACATTCCCTTGAAGAGATTCCTATTCACACGCACACACAGATTCATGTAGAATTCATATAGGAATTGTTCTATTCTCAAAAATACTGTAGTGCCTAAGAGCGTCTCTTCTAGATTAAAAAAATTTTAATAACCCTTCCCTCCCTGAGTCTGTTCAAACTTTCTGAATGCAGGCTGACAATAGTGCACGTGAGATTTCTCAGGCTGATCTCCCTAACTTCAGACAGAATAAAAATGATCATACTTGGCAACAGAAGCACAATCTGTTGCATTTCTTTGTCTTGTATTCAAGAGCACAGGGTGTCTGGCTAAGACACCAGGGTATGGTTTGTATTCTGTAGTGACAGATCCAGTCATGGATGAGTTCAGTCAGTGAAATCAGCTCTTTCTTGGCTGTGATGACAATAGCCCAGGAGCCGCACTGACCGGACTTCAAATCTGTGCATTCCAGTTCACCCCCTCCTTGACCATGTGCATTTACATGTCACATGTACAGTCATAATCTATATTAGGTCACATTCCTCAGGTGGTTCTTTTAACTTTAGCAAGATCATCGGCTAATTTGCCAGCACTCAGATGCAGTGCAAATTCTCATGGGATCTGAACTGGAATGAACTATTTTGAACCCCTGTTGTCAGAGGCACTGCATTGCAGCCGTGCACAGTGAGAAGGTACATCTGTCCTCTCGCATGGATGGTTGATTGTCACTGAAAGTCAATCAAGGACAATTAGGATTGTGGGTTTCTAAAAGAATTGACCTTCATGGGGAATTGCAAAGACAATCTGACCATGAAGTGCTATTGTGTTTTCTCATGACAGCTTACTTATTGAGAGCATGTGTTTGGCAGAAATCCCCCAGGTAATCAACCTGGACTATAACATTATATTGTAAAGTTTCTAGGTGTTAACCTCTAAAGAAAAAATAAGTTAGAAATGTAACTTTGGCAGGACTTAGGTTAGGAGTTGATGAGGACGTGGTTGTAGTGGTTCCATCTTTCCCTAAGCTCCATCTTCATTCCTCCCCACTAGATGACAGACAATCTCTTTGTGTAGAGATACAGATGTATTGCACTTTCAGGAGAAAGAGCCTAGATAAGGGACTTGCATAGACCTGGAAATAGGCTCAGTCACTTAAGCAAAGAAGTGTGTAGAAAAGAGAGGCATGTACACTGATATCTAACTCCTTTGCAACTGTCAACTTCTCGCTCAAGAAGTGGGAATAATTGGAGATCAGTGGGGACCTTTCAAGTGCAGAACCCAGGATAAGAACATTTGTTCATATGACAATACTTTTGCTGAGTTATTCTCATGGTATTTCTCCCTCATTTCCATAACTTCCAAGGCTCAGGAAGCTGAACCAAGAAAGGACCTTATGCAGACCCTAAAGTGAGCTCATTTGAGCAGTTGTTTTGGAAGGGTTTTTTTTTTTTTGGGGGGGGGTAGGGGCATGGGTCCATTTTAGCTTCAGAAGCATTTATTTGACAGACAATTAAATCCCCCAAACATTAATGAACATTAACAATATAGTAGGCTTATCTTTCATACTGGCATGTGTGTATCTTATTTGTCTGGTATGATTAACCTGATGTCATTGTTATGATGGATCAATGGGATGTTCTATGGAATTTCCAAACACTTAGATTACTTTGGATTGTCTTTAGAAAGTGGATCCAAGAGTTAATAAAGTTGTAGGACAAGACAATAGATATATACTCTTGTTCTTACATGAACAAAAATTGCCTCTGATCATCTTGATAAGAAAAGGTGGGGGGGAATCATTTGCTGGATCGATAGCAGCATACCACAGGCCAAAGGCTTTGTTAGTTTGCTCTAGTCAAAATAGCACGTTCAGCTCAGCAAATTTGGGATGCTTTTACCTAAGATTTTTTTTAGTCTATTTTCATATTTTTACAATCCATCTGTTTGAGTTGTTTTTTAAATAGGCCAGACTGGTTAATTAAATGAGGCATGATGGGAACCACAATCAATTATTTTAGTGTTTGAAAGAGGAATTACTATTTGCTCTTCTTCCCAGGAGAGGAGCCCTGGAGACATAGTGGTGACTTGCACTGTGAACTGAAAAGGTGGTAGTTTGAGGCACCAACCAATCATCAAGAGAAAAGGGGGGAATCTGCTCCCAGACACAGTTACAGCCTCAGAAAACCATCAAGGCCATTCTACCCTGTCCAACAGAGTGGCGGTAAGTTAACATCCACTGAATGACAATGAGTGTGGTTTGTTTAGGGAGTGGGGGAGTGTTCTTCCCAGGGTCTGAACTTTCAAAATTTTTATTAGCTTAACTAGAGGGTGACATTTTCAGATTTGTCATGTACCCTTCTACTCTATGATATTTCTTATTCCATAGGTGAAAGAGCTAATTGGGTAGTTCTGTCATGTTCTATACATGTTATTACAATAGGTGTATAGCCATCAAGAAACTGTCTTTCATGCTTACGTTTTCATCCATTTAACCTGCTATCTAATGAATCTGATTCCCTTATTTGGCATTTAGCTAGTAAGGGGACTCTTGTGAAATTTCAGATATTTGGGTATCACCAATGATGATTGAGATTCTCTGTCTAATAATCCTGAAAAACCTTGACATTCTTCTTTCTCCAGTTCAGGATTGCTCAAGGAAATGGCTCAAGGAAATACCTCTGACATTCCAGAGTCTTAATGTTTTACCTCCTTTCTAGAACCTTCAAAATCCCTTTCATAAGCATTTTCGAGCTACATGCACAGTATGTCATCCAAATGCTGCAGCAACTTTAACTAAAACCCCTCTACTCCTTGTCGTAAATTGGACAAGCTGGATTTTACCCTTGTCCTTGGCTTGGTTATCAGAAAATGGTGTAGACCTAGCACTGAAAGGGGGCAAACATTTGATGGTAGGCCCTATGCCTGATTTGAAGCAAGGCAATCTAGTGTGTTCTTACACCATGTATTTGGCTATTATTACAAGCTTAGAGTATTTATGCACAGCTGGGAGTTCAAGGTACTCAAAACACATGTCCAGATATCTTTATCCCAAGCTTTATTAGTCTACTCCTTTCTGACGTTGGTATTGTAAATCTGCTGTAGCTGAAAATTCAGTCTTCTTTTGAGTTCTGATATTCTGACAATTAAGTCCTGAATCTATTCTTTTACTTGCTCTGCCCCTCATCTGTAAGAGATTACGCATTTCATTAAATGCTACCAGTAGACCCTCTGGCTTTTACATTTTTCCTTCAGTTTGATTTATCACCCTCATTATCTCCCTTCAATAACTCTGTGGTGCTCAGTAACCACCACCCAATTCTTCCAGTACGTTTTCCCTCAATTTTCTCAACTGCCATAAAATGAGTCCTTGCCACCTGCCTTGGCCATGTGACTACAAAACCCAAACCTTTGGTCTCAGCACTATTCCAGGCATGTTAGCTAAATGCTCAAAGGCCATCCCAGTGTCAGAGCTCGCTGGGGGCCTTTTGAGACCTCAGTTGTACATTATGGATCTGCTTCTCTTCTGCCCAAACCTGCCTTGCTTGCTTAGAAATACATATATTAAGCATATGTGTGTGTGTGTGGGGGGGGGTGTTCCATCAAGTCAATTCTGACTCATGGAAATCTATAGGACAGAACAGAACTGCACCATAGTGTTGTTGGATATCTTTAAAGAAGCAAATCCCCCCATCTCTTTCCCATAGAGTGGCTGGTAATATTTCACTATTACTTGAATCATTAGTCCTGATAATAGAGTGGGTGAGGCACTGTACTGCTCCTTACCAGGCAGGAGCACTCTGATCATGAGACGCCTAGGAGTCAGAATGAACTCTATAGCAATGAGTGAGGGCATGAACCTTTATTGAGAAGATCCCCATCAATCTTCCAATCACAATTCCCCATCTAAAATTTTCATGTGCATGTGTGTGATCTCAATCTAAGTTGGTTAAACAGGTATAGTTAGGTCTCTGTAAATGCAGTCAAATGAATCCCTCACTCAAATGTAGTTTAGGAAAGATTACTGAGCAATTAAGGTATTTTGACTAATGGTGGTTACGTATGCAGTTTTGAACAAACAACTCTGCTTGGAAGAAGTACAACCCAGAGTGATGTTTGGAGGCAGGGGTGGTGATACTTCTTTTACATGCTTTGGACAGACTGTCAAGAGAGACCAGTCGCTGGAGAAGATCATCATGCATGGTAAAGCAGAGGGACAAGGCAAAACAGGAAGGTCCTCAAGGAGAAGGAATGCCACAATGACTGCCAAAATGGACTCAGGCACAGGAATAATTGTAAGCGCGGCACAGGACCACACAGTGTTTTCTTCTGTTGTGCATGGGGTGGCAATGGGTCTTATCTGACTCCAGGTCACCTAAAAACAATGACAACAGCAATAAATTGTTGTTATTATTCTAACAAAAGTTGAGAAAAAACAAAGCACTAACATCTTAATTTAACAGCACAACGGACAGATTATTCGTTTTTGTTTTCAAGATCATAAATAGGAAATGCCAACCGAAGCATTACTCAAGGTAGAAAACAGGCATCAGCATGGAGACATAATGTCTTGGAAAAGGCATCAAAGGAGAGGAGAGTAATAACTTTGAAAACAGGTTTTGTATAGTCCTGAACAGGCTGTTCCTGGAATGTTAATACTTACTCCATTATTTGATTTATTTAAATGTATTTGAGTTAATTTCTGCTCTATATTGATGAATGCTTTCATATATTTAATGAAAGATTGTTTTCCCCCCTCGAACACGCATGTTGGGAGGCATAATTACTTTTAAACCAATGATATTTTACCTTAAGAACATGAAATTGGCCTTGTCAGATAGGTGACATTGGCAGATGGTAAGACAAAGACTTATAAGTTCTTTTCTTTCTCTTCTTTGCTTTCATCACCAAAATATCAACATGTCTAAAAGATATACTATTTCATTTGCATTTTTGCTACCTACCCAAGTTTTGAAACTTAAACACAATGTATAGTAAATCCAACATTTCTAATTTTTTTTAATTTTTTTTTTTTTTAGGCATCACTGCCCTGGTGGTGGGAGTAGGAGGCCCAGCCTTTGCTCCTGTGAGCAGGAATTAAACCTCCATCCCAGTGGGTCGCAATCCCGCGCACAACCACTACGCCACCGGGGCTCAGCCCCATTTCTAAATTTTTTACAAATGTAGAACTAATCACCATAAATCATAGTACGGTGGTCAGCTAAGAAATAGTATCTCCAAAAAGCATCAAAGCATATTGCGGACTGGCCCCAATTCCAATTATGTTTACTGGCTGCCCCTCAACCCCCAGAAGAATTCTCTTCACAGGACAGCACTGAAGCTACAGCTCAGGGAGAAGGGCGCATCTGATCAGAACACACAGGAGGAAATGAAGAAGGAAGGAGAGCGTGGACCACATCCTGGTCCACCAAGCCCCAAGAAAGATATCCCTGCTCTGAACAGCCCGTGCACACAGAGGACCATAGGACCAGTCCCGCCCTGAGGGACAACATCCCTCACTGACTGACAGCACTACACTGCAGGCAGAGTGCTTTCATTGTGCCTGGTTGGACTCCAACACACTGGGGTGAAATGCTGAGAGTATGCAACAGAGCAGCAAGGAGAGCAAAGCGATGAAGTCCCCAGGGAATACCTAAAATAGACTTTGGAGCTAAGGTGTGGCACACCATCAGACTTGACCAGAAAACACTCCTAAAGGTCAACAAACAGACCTATTTATAAGCATTCCTTCTTTCCTTCCCTTTGTCATTTGTTCTTGTTGTTTGATTTTTTGTTTTCTTTCATTGTTTTGCTTTACTCTGCCTTATTTTTGTGATTACTGTCTCTGCTTGTCTATCTAGGTACGATAGGTAGGATAAGCAATCCAGAGGAGAAAACAATAGGAAAAACGGTTCTCAGGGACACAGGAGAGGAGGTGTCAGAAAAAAGGAAGTTCGTGTTAACAAACCCAGGGACAAGGGAAGAAGTGATCTAAAATCAATGGATCAATGGCAAGAAGGGTGTAGGATGCCTGGTAGGGCTTGATCAAGGGCAATGTGACCAAGAATAATTACTGAAAAATGGATGAAGACCAAACATGATAGTGGGACAGGAGGAAAGGAAAAGGAAGTAGACAAAAGAAAACTAGGAGATAAATACATTTATAGAGGCCTAAATGCATATGTACAGGCATGTACATATGTAAATATATTTATACATAATGATAGGTAACTAGATCCATGTCCATATATTTATATGTTACCATTATGGTAGCAGATGGACATTGGGCTTCTACTCAAGTATTCCCTCAGAGCAAGAACACTTTGTTCTATTAAACTGGCATTCTGTGATGCTTATCTTCCCAGAGTGCTGAAGACAAAATAAGTTGCATTGTAAATGTGGAAAAAGCTAATGGTGCCCAGCTATCAAAAGATGAAGCATCTGGATTTTAAAGACTTGAAGATAGACATGCAGCCACCTAGTTGAGAAGCAACAAAATCCACATGGAAGAAGCACACCAGCCTGTGTGATCCTGAATTGTTGATGAGATGAGGTATCAGGCATCGAAGACGCAGAACAAAAAATCATATCAATGTGAATGAGGGGAAGCAGAGAGTGGAAACCCAAAACCCGTCAGTAGACAATGGATAATCGCTTACAGAAGGGTCACAAGGAAGAGTTGGAGTGCAGTTTAGTACAAATGTCACATGCAGCTTTCCTCTAGTTCTTTAATGTTTTCTCTCACCGACTATCATGACCCCAATTCTACCTTAGAAATCTGGCTAGACCAGGACATGTACTATGGTACAGAAAAGAACTGGAAGTAAGGGAATGCAGGACCAATAATGAGAGTAGCAATAGCAGGAGGGTAAGGAGAAGGTGGAGGGAGAAAGGGGAAACCGATCACAATGACCTACAGAGAATCCCCTCCCAGAGAGGCGGACACCAGAAAAGTTGGTGAAGGGAGACATTGTTCCAACATGAAAAAATAATAATTTATAAATTATCAAGAGTTCATGAGAGAGAGAGAGAGGGGGTGGGAAAGGTGGGAAAAATATGGAGCGCTGATACCAAGT
Source organism: Nesogale talazaci (assembly GCA_004026705.1). NCBI lineage: Eukaryota > Metazoa > Chordata > Mammalia > Afrosoricida > Tenrecidae > Nesogale > Nesogale talazaci. The sequence goes on from PVJH01004278.1 coordinate 17,554, forward strand.
TCTCAAGTAGAAAGAAAATGTTTTGAAAATGAAGATGGTAATAAATATACAAATGTGCTTGACACAACGAATGGATACATGGATTATGATAAAAGCTGTATGAGACCCTAATAAGATGATTTAATTTTTTTAAATGAATAGTACCATGACTTATCACCAGTTATGACCTTGGGTTGCTTCAGTGCTGTTCTTTCAAAGAGCAACCTGTTTCCACTGGACACTCTTTTTCCTGGTCAGTCAGAGGCTGAGTCACAAATTTTACAGTGATCCTTCTCATTCCCAAATCATCCATTAAAATTCACTGAACTGAACTCCAAGATAGACCAGATAGATCCCTTTCCCATCTCTTGCACAGTCCATCGTCGTCTTTGAGCCACACATGTACAGGTTTTGTGGACATTTTCATCTGGCAATTTGACAGACATTCAGAACGAAGCTTGTCATCCTCTGACATTTCACCTTTTTTGAAATGAGAAAGTCACTTGTACACAGCCACTCATACACTTGAGTTTTTCCCATAGTGCTGTCCTTGTAAGCTCTGTTCAACATCACAACAGTTTTTGCAGTATCTTTTCTGAGCAGGAAACAAAATTTCACATCCACACGCTGTCCTCTTAAATTGGCCTTCACAAAAAAATGAAGCTGAAGCTGTTGGGTCTGTAGAGGGTCAGTGAACCCACCTTAGGCACGCGAAGGGAAATATGACTACTTGAGATGCAAAAGCGGCAAACGGAGTTTATTAACTAACTCGAGTTAGGGCTTGTCACACTTTGCCGGACAAGAACAACTCAGTGACTTGTGAATTAGAGAGCAAGTTTATTAAAGAGAAGGATAGATCAAAACAAAGTAGGAAAAAGAAGACAGACCTGCACAGGTTGAGAGAGAGACCAAGTCTTATGCAGGGGCCATCCCCAGAGAGAGGCGGCCCCGGCAGTTTACAGGCTCGGGTTTTTATTGGGCTGAAAAAATAAAACTTATCTCGGTCGCTTTGCAAGCAAGCAGCGGTTGCAGAAGCAGAATTCTGCAATTAGCCTTAACACCAAGGCTATCCTGGGAAAACAGCATACGGGGCCTTTTGCCACTTTACAGATTAGGGTTGAGACACTCAGGAGGGAGCAATGACTGGAGTTCAGAAACATCCCAGTCCTATTACAGATATGGGTTCAGGCACTCAAGGACAGGTGGTTACTGAAACTCAGAAACTTCCTAGTTCTAAAATGGTTCTTGTGTGGCTAATAGTTTAGCCATCTCCAATAAAGCAAAACTGCTTTTAGGAAAAAATTCACTGCAAGCAGAGAACCTTCCCAGGCAACACCACAGGGAGCTTTTTTTCAGGTTTTTTTTTTTAAATGGGTGCCCTCTCATATTTCATTAAATTAATAAAATAAAATATTTTAATATCTGTAATTTTTATCATTCCATAATACAATGCGATTTTCCCTTCAATCAGTTAAGTGTTACATTCAATTGCATTGTTTAAAATTTTCTAAAATTTATAATACTTCAGGCATTTATTTTGTTATATATTTTTAAAAATTAACTAGCTGGTGTAGGTGACTAGGAGCTCTGCATTTGTTTCTGACCCTCGGGATGATTTTTGCCTTCCTGTTGAATTTATAGTGAACCCTAGTAGCAAAAAGGATTAATATTGGATTGCTAATGGCAAGATCAGCTGCACCTCAGAAGACTCTCTACCCTCCACCCCCGCCCCCCACCCCCAAGGACGTAGTGTCAGTTAGAGTCAGGCTACCTGGCTGCCTGCATGTCTCTCCTCCTGGCCTCAATTTTCAATGCTGATGGGTCTGAAGCTTCAAAAAGAGTAATTGTTGTTGCTGGTTGTTTTCATGGTCAATGACTGGCGACAGTAGGGGAGATTTACCTCTAAGATATTAAGAAGGAGGTTGGAGATGAAGTTGGGATATACCCATCCAGGACCATGGGAGCTGCATATGTAACATTCAAAGATAAAAAAATGTGTCCATGCCATCATAGAGTTTGATCAGAAAGAAGAAACACCAGCTGGGATGGAAAACAAGCCGTGTTCAACTCACAGTCTCTGGTTTTAGGGGAATGGTCTTCTGTGCTTTCAATGCAATCCTTGGCCTTTCCATTTTTCAGACTCGAATTATTCTAGAAAACTTCACAAGGATCCTAAAAAAGAAAACCCTAACTTCATGCTTCAGGCCCTTGGAGCCCAGTGGAAGCATTTCTGTTCAAAGATCATTTCTGGCTCTCAAGAAGCTCGGGGTATCTTTGTTGTTACAAGACAGAGCTCTTTTAGGGAATAACAAGTCTTATAGCAGCGAGGAAGAGAAGTACTATAGACAAAGGAGGGAACAGAGAAGTCATTCCTCATTGGAGTCCCTGGGGACCTGGACACAGATGTGCTCCTTTACTTGAAATGCAAATGTCGGTGTTACAAAAGCACATGGAAAACACGTCATGTTTAAGTCAGGAGACAGTGGACAGTAGAAACACCACAGTACATCTAAAACCTGTGCAGGGTGGGTCTCAGCCACACGTTGATGCAAAGTACCTACAGCAGCCCCTTGTGGAATCTGCACCTTCTCTTCAGGAGGACTTAGAGAAGAAACACTGGCTCTGGCAGGGAAGGAGAACAGAGAGAAAAGAGCTATCCGATTGGCCTGTCAGAAACTGCAGTTGAGGTTCCTTAAAGTGCTGGCATATTTTTATGAGACACACATTGATATTAGAGGATCTTCTTCTGACACCTATTTTAAAACAGATAATGAAATTAACAGGATGAATGTTTAGTTAATATGATCACAGCAACAGTAACCTTTTCAAAGGAGAAAATGAAAACATCTAATTAAACTTGGAAGAAATCTCATTTTCTTGGCAGTCCCAAATTATTAGAAAAAGGAAGAAGGCTGGATTCTTACATATTAGAAGTATGAATGATCATTCTCACGCTCATGGCAATTTCTTTCTTTCTTTTTTTTGGGGGGTAGGGGGTGGGCATCACTGCCTCTGGTGGTCGTGGGCGCTACCCAGTGCCTCTCCTGAGAGCCGCCGCTGGATTTGAAGCGCCAAGCCCGCGGGCTGTAGTCCCGCACTCAACCATGTACGCCACAGGGGCTCAGCCCACGTGGCAATTTCTTAACATTGACAAAGTTTGCATTCACCCTAAATAGAGTCCTGGCAAAAGCCACTTGAGATGCTCTGTCGATGGAAGGTATTTGGCGGTAGGGTTGCGGTCTTGGAAATCCACAGGGGCCGCTCTTCCCTGTCCTGTGCATTTTCTATGAGTCAGCATCCACTCAGTGACAGTGTAATTGCTGTTGTTTAATCCTAACTGGACTAAATCACGTGGCGGCAAGACTTCATGCCACAAAGAACGTCTTTGCTACTGCTACCTTAGCCCAGGCTTGTGCAAAATGTTCATGTTATAAAGAAGATTTTTCTTTAATTATCAGCATATATCTCATAGTTATCTTTAACAAATCATTTATTTGGAAAACTTTTAAGGGTTTGGGACTAAGAACTTGGGATCTTCGCGACAATATCTTTTGCTTTTCAGAAGTCATTAGATCTAAGTATTTGAGATATATTGTACAAGTTTTTTTCCCTCCATATTTTCTTATGTGGCGGAAAACAAAAATGTCTTTTATTAATAGTATCTATGTCTAATAAACATAGATATTTGCTATTACCTTTATACTTAGTAGTGCATTAAGTTATATGAAAATCACTATGAGAAAGGATTTGGGTATGTTTTGCTGGTTATGTGATCAAAATTCTACTTTTTAAAGTCATTTGTCTGATACCAGGCATTGGAACAATAGGTGTAACTTTTATTCTTTGAAGATTTGCCTTGAAGTGTTTAATAGCTATCCATTTCACAGCATCAAAATTGAATCCTATTATTGCGATACTGTTTTACCACATTCCTAAATTTATAATCTGTGCTTTTGCAAGTAATTGCTGAAAAAATCTGTTGATTCCCCAAAAGATAATAGCCGTGTCGCAATAATTCAGAAAAAAAGAATATTGAAAGAAAGACATGCGCTCTGGTCTTGGAAACCTTCAGGATGAGATGCACTGTTGCCTGCAGGGACGCTACGGGTCCAAATTGACTTGATGGCAGCGAGTTTATTTTCAGTTCTTTTGTTTGGTTTTCCAAAACCATTTTATTGACAATAGCTCTTACAGGTTGCTACGACAGTCGTTCTAGTTGCTAACACAATCGGTTTCAAAAAAATGTTCGCCCTTCTTGGTCATTGAAGTTGCACTAGATCTCTGACCTTACCATGGATGTTCTCATAATCATATTTGCAGATTTTCAGTATAAAGACACAGTGTGTGGCTGAGTGAAATCTTCCCCATTGACAATTTTTATAATGAGCACCATTTGTCCATGATTATACAATGTTAGTTATTTCTACAAGTTTTTCTGAGCACCAAAGCCTTCGTAGATTGCTTTTATATCCCAAACAAGATTGATGTAAAATGCACCTTATACTAATAATGTCTCATTAGCATAAAAATAAATTGGATAATAATGTTTAATATAAGGAATAAAATTTATAGCATACATTTTTGGAAGTCAGAATTTAATCCATAATGGCCATCTTCCTAAGTAATATTCAAATATTGGTTTGCATGATTTGCATTGTATAGACGGGTGGTCTTTTCTGATATAATTCTTATTCTTATTTCATTATAAAGCTGATAAAAGCTCAATGTGGGTTAATCATTTGAATACCCAGTGGTTTATGGCAGCCTGCCATATGTTATTTGCAATTCACAATCTTAATAGCAAGCATGTGGGTGCTATTTGTCCTGAAATCAAGGAGCCCACTTATTAAATGTACCACAATACATATTTTATCAATTATGGCATTACTAGAAAATCTGACTTCCGGAAGATTTTACTGGGGAGTATAGGATGGGGGCAGGGAGATTACTCTGTGCTACAGAGTCTGCACCAAAGTTTAACTCCTGAATTTCCAGGTTAGAAATAGCTCAGCAGGTTTTTTTTACTTCTTAATTTCTATGCTGATTTAATAGTAGATTTGCATCCTTTGCTTTCTTTACTTCTTCCTGCTGCTTTGATGAGCATTGCTTGTGGCTCCAAGCAAACAGAAATCCTTAAGGACTTCCGTCTTTTCTCTGTGCATCATGATGTTTTCTTCTGGTCCAGCTGTGAGGACTTTGTTTTCATTACATTCCGTTGTGTTCTGTACTGAAGGCTCCAATAGTTGTTGATATTCATCAGTAAGTGCCTCAACTCCTCTTGGCTTTCAGAAAGCAATATTGTACCAGCTTATGTTTCAGTTTATTAGTGGGTACTCCTGATAGTGTATGCTCCAAGTAGTCTAGCTTCTTGGATTTTCTGCTCAGCATACAGATTGAATAAACAAGCAAACAAAAAACCCCAAACTCACTGCGATCGAGTGACTCATATCAGCCTCAAAAGTGAGAGAAAAATTGCCCCTATGAGAATCTGAGATTGTAGCTCTTCACAGGAGTAGATAACCTCCTCTTTCTCCTGTGGAACAAATCGTTGGTAGTTTTGAACTGCTTACCTTGTGGTTAGCAGCTTAATATATAATCGTTACAAAGGTGCCATCTTACACACCCAGTTCCTGGTTTTAATCCATGCATAATCTCCTTGTTCTGTTGAAAGGCTGCTTGTTGGTCAATGTGCAGGTTCTGCATGATTCCAACTAAAGTGGTCTTGGCATTTAATGTATCAAAAGTACAACTGTGCTTAAAAAGGCAACATGAAAAGAATAATTCCTAACCTAGAAGTCCATAGTGTAAATTAGTGTGGGGATGGCTTGTTAAAGTGTCTCCAAGCCGTTTATTTAGACTGTGGAGACAAAACACCATATTAGTGTTTGAATTAGCACCGGAAATCAAGTTTCTAGATTTTAATTCCATGTACTCTGAGAACATACCTATAATTTCATTTTCCACAGTACATTAAAATGGCCTGCAGTCTTTATTCCTTGATGCTCACCTTCCCTATACAACCACCGAAAACAAATATGTGCACAAGCAAAAGTGGTGAAAAAAAACTGACGGTGCCCAGCTATCAAAGATATAGTACCTGGTATCTTAAAGGCTTGAAAGTAAACAAGTGGCCATCTAGATAAGAAGAACAAAGTCCACATGGAAGAAGCACACCAGCCTATGTGACCACGAGGGGTCGATTGAATTAGTTAGCAGTCATCAAAGAACAAAAAAAACTTATGATTGTGTCAACCTTTCTGATATTATCTCTGAAGGCAAATGTGTACATAACCAAATGTGGTGAACAAAGCTGATGATGTCTGGCTATTAAGAGATATAGCACCTGGGGTCTTAAAGGCTTGAAGGTAAACTAGTGGTCATCTTGCTCAGAAGCAAAAAAATCCCACAGGGAAGAGAAGCACACTCGCCTGTGTGACCATGAAGTATTGAAGGGATCAGGTAGCAGGCATCAAAGAACTAAAAATTATATCATTGTAAATGAGGGGAAGTACAGATTGGGGACCTAAAGTACATCTGGGAGGGAAGTGAAAACCCCTGACACAAGGGTCATGGGGGGTGAGGTGGGGAGGGAGAGGAGCCAGTCAGTGTAAATTGTAGCAATGATGAAATATGCAAGTTTCCTCTAGTTCTTAAATGCTTCCTCCCTCCCACTGGCGTAATCTGAATTCTACTTAATAAATTCAGTTAGACCAGAGGATGTCCCCTAGTACAAATAAGAACTGGAAAAATGGGGAATCCAGGACAGATGATGTCTTTAGGACCAGTGATGAGAGGGGCAATACCGGGAAGGTGGAGTAGACAGGGGAACTTATTAAAATAATCTACATATGGCCCCCTTTCTGGGGTACAACAACAGGGAAGTGGGCAAAGGGAGACATCAGACAGTGTACAATATGACAAAATTATAATTATAATTTATAAGTTATCATAAAAGGCCCCTGAGGGAGTGCGTAGCGCCATGAGGAGGGAGTGAAAAAGAAGAAACTAATCCCAAGGGCATAAGTGGAAAGAATGTATTTTGGGAGCGATGATGGCAACAAATATGCTTTGTTATCAATGAGTGTATGTAAAGATTGTGATAAGAGTTGTATGAGCACCCAATAAATGATGTTTTAAAAAAATACCCTACAGTTTTCCTAAGGTTACAAACATGGATTCGATAACCAGACAGCTCAGGGGTCTTAAAGTCTTGAAGGTAAGCAAGTGGCCATCTAGCACAGAGGCAGCAAAGCCTACATGAAAGAAGCACACCAGCTTGGTGATCACGAGGTGTCAAAGGGAGCAGGCATCAAGCATCAAGGAACAAGGGTCACATCGCTATGAATGAGGGGAAGAGCAGGATGGGATTTGAACTAAGACTCACTAGTGGGCAATTGGCCATCTACTTACAGAAGGGTTGGGGAGAGGAGACGAGCTAGTCAGGGGGCAGTGTAGTAAAAATGAAACATACAACTTTCCTCTAGTACTTAAATGCTTCCTCCTCCCAACTATCAATGACCCCAATTCTACCTTACAAATCTAGTTAGACTGGAAGATATACACTGGTACAGAGGGGAACCAGAAATACAAGGAATCCAGGACAGATGAACCTCTAAGGATCAATAGTGATAGTGATAATACTGGGAGGATGGAGGGAAGGTGGAATAGAATGGGGAGTGGGCAATTACAAGGATCTACATATAACCTCCAATCTGGAAGACAGACAGTGGAGGAGTGGGTGAAGGGAGATGTCAGGCAGTGTAAGATATGACAAAATAATAATTCATAAATTATCAAGGGTTCATGAAGGAGGGAGTGTGAAGGGAAGGGAAAATGAGGAGATGATGTCAAGGACTCAAGTGGAAAGCAAATGTTTTGAGAATGATGATGGCAGCAGGTGTACAAATATGCTGGACAAAATGTGTGTATATATATATATGTATGTATGTATGTATTGTGATGAGCATTGTAAGGACTCCCAATAAAATTTTTTTAAAAAAATAGAACAAGATAATTACCTAAGATGGTTTCCTAGATCTGTTACCCACAATTTTCCTGCCTCCCTTTTCTTAACTATTAGACATAAAATGTGAGGCAACTCAAACCTCCTGCTATCAAATTGATTCAGCCTCATGTGGACTCTTCATGGTGTTTCCAAGGCTGTATGTTTTTCAGGGGGCAGAGAGCCTCATTTTCTCCAGAAGACCTTCTGATGGCTTTGAACTAGTGCCCTTGTGATTACCAGTCCAATATTTGCCTAATAGCACCACAGAACTCTAGGATGAGTATTAAGGAAGCTATATTTGAGTTGTTATGAGTGGTTAATTACTTGAGTATTGTGGTGATGTATAAATACGTAGAACGGTATTTGACCTGGGGAACATACTCAATATGCGCCAGCTATCATCTCCCGTAGGAACCTTGGTGGTGTAGTGAAGTGGGCATTGAGCTACTAATCTCCAGGTCCACAGTGTGAAACCACCAGCTGCTCCACAAGAGAAAGTTGAGTTTCTCTGCCCCCATGAAGGTTACAGCCTTGGAAACTCACAGGGATGGTTGTATTCGGTCCTAACTGGTCACCATGAGGTGGGATTGACTCAATGATGGTGAGTTTGGTTTGGGAATTATTTTCACTGGCTAAGTAGCAGGTCAAGGAAAACCAGGGAAATCTTTGCCTCGACAATGGATTGAAAAAATAGCCATGGATATGGGATGGCACAGCATCTGGAAGGGTTGTTTTGTTTTATTAATACACAAGGTATCCAAAGCAGGAGGTGACAAGGTGGCATCTCACAGAAATATTATCTTCCTGTCCTTGTAGCTTCTGCTAAACTAGGCTGTGAGATCCTCCCAGGCCGTATGCTTCTTTGTGCTCACAGTGAATTGCCTGGTCATCAAGAAAGTTTTGTTTTTTTATGCAAGGGACCATCTGAAATGTATTGCGGGTTTTCTTTCAACTTCGGACATGGGGTGGAAAAGTGGTGCTGCGGTAGGGATTTTGGGTTGGGGGTGGGGAGGAGTCGCTTCATGGGGATATGGCAGAAACAGGCTGACAGCTTGATGCCCACATTGAAAAGTTTGCTGTTTTCTGTCTTCCTCCTCCGCATGCCTGCTGTGCAGCTCAGAGAGAATAAAAGACTAAAAGGAGAAAGACAGTGGCCTCTGAGTTGTGATTCACTCCGTGGGAACGTGGGAGGTAATGTGAGAAGGAGAATGGAGATATTGCGCCGTTTAAAAGAAAATCGATACAATGAAAATTTAGAAGCATTGCAGCTATTGATTTCGAATATAGCCCTAAGGACCAATTAATCTTGAGATTTTCCACTTAGTTTGGGGTTAGTGGATCTTGATGGAAGTCAGAAGAAAGCAATCAGAAAGTTACTACAAAAGGGCAGCCTGCAGGCATATCCAATTTACTCTCCTCTGCTTCCATGGTTTCTTTATACATTCCAGTGGTCATTGATTTTATACTTATTTGTTATATTATCTATTACAACAGATATTATGATACCATGACATTCATTTTTCATTCCAGGCATCTTCTATAGTTGTTGCAAATAGTAGGAATATCAGAAATAAATGAGGTAGGAGGGAGAAACATGAAGACAAGAGATAAAGTAGGAAGATATGGTGAAAAGTTGGAAGGAAGGAAATGAAATCCAAGCCAGTGCTTATTTTCATGGCTGTTGTCAATGACTGCAGACAAATTCCTTTTGTCAAGAGCCCTAGGAAAATCATCACATACGGCAATCTTTCCCAGTAATGTAAGCCAGAACAACTATTTGAGCAAAAATAGTATGAGAACATAGATCTTTATATAATTTAATCTTTATTCCAGAAAAGGGCAATTGTAAGGATATAAGAAATATATTAAAAATAAACTAATCTGATTTCATTTAGACAGGACATATTTCTTTTTTTTTTTTGACAGGACATATTTCATACCATGACATTTTCAGTAGTTAAACAGCAGAAAAATAAGTAAGATAAGGTTACCCAGAAAATATTTTGAATAATTAACTGGAAATGTCACTGTCCTGTTTATCAGGAGCTCATCCCAGGCACAAATACAAGCTTACACTTATCTTTCAATGTCCTGGTACATTACATACATGAAACTATGACTGCTTTATTAAACTAGAACTCCTTTAAAAACTTAAGTCTTTTAAGGTTGAGGAATTATTTACTGTTAAACAATTTGGTTTCCAGAAGGAGATACCGGAATCAGATTTTGGAAGCTGAAAATGGACAGTCTGATGATTCTTCTGAAGTGCACTTGTGAGAAGTGGTGCAGCCTCAGTGAAAGGTCCTTTTTCATGTACATAGTTAAGAACCTTCAGGACCTCAATTTACAGAGGCAAAGGTACAGGCAGCTAACAGCTTCCACTGCAATTTCTGTCAGCATTAAATAAAACCTACTCTTAAAAGAAGTTTGGTAAATATATACTAGTTATAAATGGTGATGAGAGAAAACAAAATTTCTTCACAAACATGTTAATTCAGAATAAAATATAACTCATCCAGATTCACACAGTTCAACAGAGAAAATGTCTTCCAGATATTTTTGTGTTAATTTATGATGCCTATTCCTAGATTAAGCAACTATACATGGACTAAAAATTCTTTCAGCCAATTCTAAATATAATGTTAATTTATTTAGAGGTAGTGAATAAAAATGCCTATGAACAAAACTCCCATCCTTTCCTATGGTAAGGAAGTAATTTGAGAGACTTTTCTATGAGTTTGAATCAAATTAAATGCTATGACATATAGATCTGAGGGCTTGAAACATTTATGGAAAAACTCCTTTACCTGTGAACTCACTTTTTCATGAATATTTACACATATATTACAGATGTTAATGTGCATACAAATGTTAGTGTGCATTGTGTAAATACATACACAATGTGTGTCCAACAGATAGGCATAGTTAGTAATTGTTTACTTAACTGATATCAGTAGTTAGTATTCAAAAAGTGTTTTTTGAATAGACAGATGGAGATGACCCAAGAGAAATGTTCTTTTAGTTGTCCCTCAGTTATTAAATATAAATTAGGTTTAAATTCAACAGGTCAGTCTAGATGTCAGCACATAGAAATAAAACATTTCTTTCTTTAAGCTCATTAACTACTACAATTTCAAGGCCCACAGATGCATACTGCAAAGAGCTTTTAAGAAATGAAAACCAGAATATGCATATAATCTTTACATCAACCAGGTGCCTGCCATTCCTAAGTCAACATTCTTAAGACATTAATTTTTATATTCATTAAGATAGAAGATGTGGTAGATATGGTAGTATAATAGATAAAAACCTGGTTTATTTCTTGGATATTAATAGCTGATTGTTTTATCTCATATATTTTGCATGATAAATGGGCAAGGAATCAATGGATTATTTCAGTTGAAATGGTATTTTTCAGAATCAACTGTGCAGCATCTATAAGCACATCATCACTACATTGGTTTCAGTATTATAAACCTAGCTTATCTTAATCTTTTCCTGGAGGACCTTCTTTCACTCTGATAGGGGCCTGTCATCTCCTTTCCACTCATCATTAAGAATCTCCTTCAGATACATTTCCTCTGAAAGTGTTTCCTACATGCCACACACATCACTAGTCATTTTCATGTAATTTTTCTTATGGCTAGGATAGGCTGTTCCTGTTCCCATTGTCCAGTTCACATCATCTAGGCATGTCTCACTTCATGTCCAGAGCATTGATCTTGTGGTTAGCACCTCAGCATCTAGCCCAAGACACCACCTGGGCTAGCTCACCACCTGCCACCAAGTCAGTTCCTATTCATAGTTATCGTATAGCAAACCTGTCGGAGAAGGCAAAGCTGCTTGGATTTCCAAGACTGGTTCTTTATGAGAGTAGAAAGCTTCATCCTTCTGTCATGTAGTGGTTGGTGATATCAAACTGCTAACCTTGCAGCTAACATCCCAATGCATAACCCGCTATACCACCACAGCTCCTATCATAGACCATAATGATTTTGAGGAAGTCTATAATCACTTCATTTGCATAGTATATTGACTAGTTAGATCATTTAAGATGGATACCAATCACAGAGAATTCTATAGCCCCAGGACTAGATAAAAAGTATCAAGCAAGCTGTTTGCAACTTACCCAGGAAATGTCAATCAACCTGGGCAAAAGTCATAAACCTCTGGATAAAATAATAGGATGGCGACATCTCCTCATGGGTTAAGGTGAGGAGAGAGCTCTGAGGATATTTTCCCAAAGAAACAAAGCCAAAGCCACATAAAGAAACTCATTTCACGACAGAGCAGTTCTGCTCTAGATCACGTGGAGTCTCTCTAACTCAGAACCAACCAGGTTGTAAAATGCCATAGCACCTTTGGGGTTGAACTCTTTAGGAAACACCATAGCTGAACAACTGTGGGAGTGGAAGTGGACTCTATGTTTCTATTGTGTCAGGAAGAAAAATCCAAATGGGTTCCCTAGCGATGTCACAAAAAATACACCCAGATTTTTCTCTTGCTTTCTGCATCTGTTTCATAAAATTCAGCACTGTTGTGTGTGAAAAGAGAAATAGTTTAACATTCTAAATATGGCACACAAAACAAAATCTTTCACGGTCACCCATTATGAACTCAGGAAGTTTCCAAGAGTTCATATGATGCTTTGAGATGATCCATTTGAAAAAGACTGAAAGAGTTTTAGCTTTCCATATTGGCCCCTATTGCTTGCCCTGATGTTCAAACAATAAACAGAGATGCCCCAGTTTCCCCTCTGCTAGTCTCCAAATGCCATCTGTAAGGAGACCGTTTTCAGAAGAGGCATTCCTTTTTTACAGCCCCATATTCTCTTGGCTCGACTGCCGGTAACACCATAAAAGTTATTACTCAAAACAACTGGTGTCTAAACCACAGAGACACAGGTTTTCTCATGTGGCTAGTTGGGAGGAGTGGTCTGGAATTTGGTCTGATTTAGACGTCTCATAGGATTAGGCTGGATGAGTGGGGGATATCTCTGTCACCGACCCACAGTAGGTTTGGGGGTGTGGTGGGGGAGGGGGGTCTCGAAGTTAGGAGCAACATCCAGAGGTGGATTGGTCCAATATCACTCTTTGGTTTCTTCTATGTCCGTGTAGTGGTATTCATAAGGACAATAAAGTATGACAACATATCTAAAATGACAGAAAAATCCCTGAGGCTGTAGGTTGGTTTTACAGTGACTGCTTTGGGACAGTGCAGGAATTTCATGACGATGACACAAGGCATGACTGACATTTCCTATGGTGTAGATTTGTTTTTAAGAGTGTTTCTTGTTTTGAAATTTTTCTTTTAAAAGTGACCTCATCATAAGTGATCCATTTTTGCCACTCCAAACTTTTATATTTTTACTATTAATTGGAAAACTTATGCTTATATATATGAGGGTGTATACATTATTCTGACTCAACATGAAAACACATGTGTAACTCAGCTTCACTATAATAATGTAATTCAGTCTCACTTTCACTCATTCCTCATGGAGTCAATGCTCGCGCATAGGGACCCCCTGCGGGTGTCTGAGACCCTAACTCTTTACGGGAGCACAATGCACAGTTATTCTTCTATAGAGCGGTTGTTGGTTTTGACTGCTGACCATTCTAATCATAGTCCCATGTAACCACTACACCGCCAGGGTTTTGTCACTAAAATTTCATGAACATGATGATATTATTTCACTCTTCTACCAATGAAATTGACTCAAATGAATTAAGCATGCTGTTATTAAAAGTTATAGAAATTATTTGACAGTGTTAGATTGTAACTAAAGGGATGTAGCTTTTGTTTCATTGCATTAATAGCCTCTAGGAACTTACATAAGTTCAAACAAAAGCTCAAAACCTTACTGCCATCCAGCCAATTCTGACTCAGATGGATCTCACAAGGCAGGGAAGCACTGACCTACCTTCGTGAATATCTGAGATTGTAACTCTCTCTCTCTCTCTCTTTTTTAATTAAAAGATCATTTTGTTGAGGGCTCTTACAGCTTTTATAACAATCCATACATCAATTGTATTAAGCATCTTTGTGTATATGTTGCCATCATCATTTTCTAATCATCTACTTTCTATTGAGTCCTTAGTATCAGCGCCTCTTTTTTTCCCTCCCTCCTTGCTCCCCACCTTCCTCTTTCTGGCCATTTTTCCACTTTATCAGGCATGCTGTCCTTCTCTAGGGACCGGTATATCCTGACAAGACGAACAAAGTATGTAAGATCAATTGTTGTCATCCTAATCTCGAAGGAGCAGTCTAGCTTCCTTATTCCAATAAGGAATCTGTCAGGATGCTGTGGTGGCGTGGGTGCTGTGATGCTGGAAGTTATGTCACTGCCAGCTGGATCACCCTCAGTGAGCAGGTTTCAGTGGAGCTTCCAGACTATAAACAGACAGTGAAGAAGGGTGTGGCTCTTCGCGGGGGAAGACAAGACCACTGAAAACCTTTTGCATAATCTCCATCAGGTACATGATATGTCTATGGACAGTATCCTTAATTTAGCCAAAGGTATAGAATTTAAAATACTGTTGAAAAGAGCAAAGCATACATGTGTAGGATACTTTTCAGGCTAAAATATATGGATTGTTGACTAGTAAAGCCTAAAAATTGAAGTGATCACAGGGAACCCAGGGTGGATGAACCCCTCAGGGCCAGTGGTGAGAGTGGAGCTATTGGATGGGTGGAGGGAAGGTGGGGTGGAGAGAGGGAGCCAACTGCGGGGATCTACAGACGGCCTCCTATCTGGAGGACTGACATAGGGAGACATGGACAGGGGGAGAAGTCGGGCAGTGTAAGATATGACAAAACAATAATAATTTATAAAGTAATGAGGACTGGGGGAGGGGGGAAAAGGATGGAGGGGGGAGGAAGAGAAGTTCATATCAAGGGCCTGAGTGGAAAAGCAGATATTTAGAGAATGTTAACGAAAGCAGGTATGTGAAGGTGCTTGGCACAGTATGTATATTGTGAAAAGTGAAGTACAAGCCCCCAATGAAATGATTAAATAAAAAAAAATGAAGTGATCAAGCACCTTTTATGCAAATAATGATTACAGATAGGGAAAAACTTTCAAGAATACTCATTCACAAAGGCAAAATTGTGCCTGCTAGACTAAGATATGTCATAAGAAACAAAGAAAGTATGAAAATAGGAAATATACAGCAGTCTCAAATCCCAATTACCCGCAAAGCAAGAGGTCGGAAACCAACTGCGGTGATGTTTCTTCTCATGGTAGGGGGGGTTCCACCTTGAGTCTAAGGGTGTACGTCAGTTTCCTAAATCTGCTGCAGGTGTTTTTAAAGTGAGGTTCACTTAGTGCAGTTTCCAAGTTAACCATACAGACTTTAAAATTGTGAATAAGCTGGGGTTTTATGTTTCTTTTTTGTTTGTTTTTTTGTTTTTTGTTTTTTCTTTTTTGGTGGGGGGCATCACTGCTCTCCGGTGGTGGAAGTAGGAGGCCCAGCCCCACTGCTGGAATTGAACCTCCATCCCAGTGGCCCGCAGTCCCGTGCACAACCACTACGCCACCTGGGCTCAGCCGGGTTTTATGTTTCAAACCATCAATTCTGCATTCAATAGATCAAACGATTAGCCAACAGCCCTCCGGGAATCTGTCTCACCCATCCTCCCCAATTCCTCTTCTTGTGGACGTCCATTTTCCCTTTCACACACCTGTCACCACCTGTCATACTTCTAGTTACATTACATCATATTTCTTCCCTGTCCCTCTCCAATTTGAAAAACCTCCAATGTCTGTTCCCTTTAGGCTGAAAGTTTTTGTCTGTGGGGGGTTGTTGTTATAATTGAGGTTTCATGCATCATTTTTGCTTTTGTGATTGCCTGATCTCACTCAGCATAAAGTTGTCCAGGTCCACAATACTATGAGGTACCCTGTGGTCTTATCCTTGTGTGCTTTTTGAATTTTGTATATGTGTATCTGTGCCAGTTTCTTTATTCTTTCTTCTACTGGTGAACATTGGGGTTTTTCCTATTTTTGTGCCTCTGTTAACTGTGCTGCAATCAGCATGGGTTTGTATATATCTGTCTGTGCTGTGGCTCTTACTTTATTAGGCTATATACCGAGCAGAGATATTGCTGGATCACATGGAATTTGCATGAAGGTTCCAATCTCTCCACATCCTCCCCAGAATTTTTTTTCTTTGTATCTGATTGTTGATGTGATGGCTAATTATAATGATCATTTTTCATGTGTTTGTTGGATATTTGGATGTCTTTTTTTTACTTATCAAAACTTTATTTTGGCTGCAGAGCATGTTCCCATGGCTGCCCTTAATGCAAACATATCGAGGAGAGAAGGATCCTCCGTGGTGTGGCTTTGGGGCACACGGGGCCAGCTTGGACCCCTGTCTGCCAGGACATGCCCCTGACCCACAGACAGTAGAGTCTCACCCACAGGCTCCTCTCATCATTGGCTGGATGGTATCGATAGTGAAATGTTTCTCCATCTACTTTGCCTCTTTTTAAATTGGATTATTCATAGTTTTCTTATTGAAATGTTGTGGCTTTCTATAAAATTTCGAGATTAGGACCTTGTCCATTGTGTCATTGCCGATTTTTCGTTAATCCCAGTCCATGAGTTCCCTTTGTTTATGCTTTTTATTAAGTCTTTTAATATGCACCAGAGTCTTATTTTTAGGTGGTCCTAGTATCCATTATGTCTTCTATTGTCTAAGTAAAAGGATACTTCTCTTGTGTATCCTTCTTTTGTCATATGTGAGAGTATTTCTAGGCTTTGAAATATGGTCCGTAAGTTTGTCCATATTTTTTCATTGATGTGTATGTGTATGCATTCGACTGTGTGTGTATTGCATTAGAGGAGAGCTGATTTCCACGATGATGGCAGGGGAAGAGTCCTTGGGTTGGTATATGAATAGGGTATTTAAAAGACTGATAATTTGTCATTTTGGATTGGGGAAAAAGATAATTCTAGATTAAGTACCTATGCAAGAGCCTGTGTTGATCATCAGCAAACAAATGGCCTGGTTTGGCAGGCTAGTCAATGGGTGTAGTAAGTAATATGGTCAGAAAGGTCAGTTGAGGCCAGTTTTGAAGAAATTTAGTCTGAATTCCAGACTAGGGTTTTCACATCTCTTGTGGAGACAGTGACAGTGACATGAAGGATAGACCATGGAAATAATTGAGCAGGGGGAGTGATAAACTTGGACTGTGGGCACTGTGTTCATACGCCTTTTTTATTTTTTTTAATCAAATCAATTCTGTGTACACCTGTTTCTTTGGCTAGTGCCAGGAAATCCTTTGATATTTCCCCCAAGGTAATATTTTTCTTGTATATTCCAAAAGGGGAAACTGAAGATCCTATAAGCATTTCCAAGAAATGGGCTGTCCCAGGGCAGTGAGCCCTGACTTCTGCCTGACAAAACAGGTCTGCTTTGAATAGGGTGTGCACTGCACACATTCAATTGATAGCAATGGGAAAAGCAGATATTCCATCTGCCAATGATCAAACACATAAAATCACACAGGAATGTACAGTATGCTGGTTTAAACTACATAGGCGTTTGCCTCAACCAGAGAGAGAAAACTTGCCTATTTTTGTCCCCTGGTAAGGACATTAGGGGAGAAAAGCTTTGATGTTTAAGCAATCATATAATTGACTTTACTATTGGATCCAAAAGTCAAGGGTTGGTTTCAGGAATGAACACTGAACATTTTCAATGACTCTATGAATAAGGGATGTATTTTGAAGACAGTTACATAGAGAGACTATTATCAGGGAAATATTGTGCATATGCAGATTTGAACTGCCATTATTGCTGAAATTAGCATTTAGATACTATTTTCCTAGAAATCTAGAACCAATGAGATTCACATGTTATGGTCAGAATAATTTGTACATGTTTTTAGAGGACAGGGTATACGGACAGGATTTTGAAGACTGCAAGAGGACAGAGCCAATTCTTGATCCCTCCTCTTCACCTCATATATCCAATCAGTTTCCTGCTTCTCTCAACCATGTGTCCCTCTTTTTCATCTACTTACTTCAGGACCGCATCGTTCCCTTGCTGAATTAGTATAATAGTTTCTTCTCTTCTTCCTCTGTTCTGCCCTTTTCCCTATTCAATCTGCAAATTATTTCTTTTTTCCAAATCCCTCCACAAATCATTCCAAACTTATATGCTTAAGTGACTCCACTTGCTCTATGACCACTCTACTCATACCACCTAACGTTCCCTATCACTTACGGAGCCTAGCTAGGCATTCAAAGCACTTTTCGTTAAGTACAAGTAATGGATACTCCATTTCAATGTTCTTCAACAAACCCAATTTTCGTGCCCGGTGCCACATCAGTCTCCCTATCTTTTAATAACATAGGACCCTGCCCCTGCCCAACTGGTACATCTATCCTCTGATTAGTCTGTCTTGTTTTCTTTATATTTCCTTTCACCTTCATTAGCCTAAACTGCACTTTTTCCATTTAACTATAGTCTATTTTGTGTTCTCAGTTTCCAGAGTATTTTTAAAAGTTATATCTAAACTCCTGACTCTGGCACTAAGTTATTGCCCGCCTATGTGATTGTTTAACAACTGTCCATCTGAATATGGTCTCTTCAAACTAAGATGATGTGCCTCGAGGACAACACTCCTTTGTATTTCAAATTTTGTAATCTCCACCACCGTGTTCAGAAATTTTAGAGAGAAGTTCCCAAATAAATGTTTTTTGTTTGTTGTTGTTTAATGAATTCAATAGGATAGGAATGAATTATTTTCACAGAGGCAGGATAAATGTTGAATATGCTTAGGCAGCTTATTTTGTCCCAAACCAGATAAATAATAAAAATAAGATAAATTATAACAGTTAAGAATTAAACTATTGCTTCCCCACTCCCCACCCCCTGGGACTGTTTTTAAAGAGTTTAGTCTATGTATTTGTTCAACATTCTCAACTACCATGGAGGTAGGAACTTGCATAATTCTAATTTTATAGAGGAGACTGTGATTTATAGGAATTAAGGAACTTTTCCATGTCCACCCTGTTGGAAAATGGTAACACTAGGATTAAGCATATGCTGTACAGCTTCAGAAACCATGCTCTTCATTATTCTGAAAAACCAGATTTATAATCTCCACTTTATTTTTGTTGACTCAAATACATATTTTTAGTCAAATAGAATTATAGCAAATGCTACATAGTATAT
Source organism: Nesogale talazaci (assembly GCA_004026705.1). NCBI lineage: Eukaryota > Metazoa > Chordata > Mammalia > Afrosoricida > Tenrecidae > Nesogale > Nesogale talazaci. The sequence continues at coordinate 36,727 of PVJH01004278.1, forward strand.
AATGACTACCCCAATACAAAAGAGCCCTACTCAGAGAGAACAAATGGCCATCTCTAAACAATATCTAGGGTAGATTATGTCATAGAAACCAAATCTATACTCTGACTGGGTGGATAAAAAAAGGCAATGACAAGGTGTACTAATATGATTGTGGTATTTTAGCATTGCAATTTATATTTTCTAGCATAAACATGTGTCACGTCTTTATTAATGTAATCATTTTTGAAAATAATTGAACATTTTCTCTCCAACCATATTTTGGCTTTGATCATAATATGTTGGCCAATTTTGACTTTGATTATTTAGAGAGATTATAAAGATAAAAGAACTTGAGAAAATGTTTCTTAATTTAGAATTCTTCTTCTTAAACCATTTTGCAGAACTTCACAGAGAAAAAAATACTGACCAGCATGTCCTTATTTTCAATAAAACTATATATATATGTATGTGTGTATATATATATATATATATATATACATATGTTTAGTAAGAATGCCTACTGAGAGTTTGGGAACAAACAGTCCTCTGACTAAGAATTACAGGTGTAATATCTAATTTAATATGAATACTATTAAAGAACATCAGTGAATGTCCCACCCTTCTCTTGGAATTATTGCTATAAACCATAAATAACATAGACTTTGGGAAAGTGATTAGTAATGGTGCAACTTAAAGCTTCTAAGGATATTGGACATATCTGAGAAGAGGCTGAAAACTCGCAAATAGGAAACAGGCCACTTGTGATCCACCAAAAAAACAGGAGTCAGCTTTGAAAGATGGAAAACTCTTTTTACTCTAGGTAAAATAGACAACTTTTTATAGTTGTTAGTGAAGATAACATCCACTAGTAAGGATACATGAATAACCTAGTTTAAAACAACTTAGAAATAAAGAACTTTGGAACCGGCCATAACAAGGATGGAGAAATAATCCACTAATTAAATCATATCTTCAAACAAGAGCTGTAGATTTCTTTAATGACACCTTCATTCACAAAGCACTCTGCTAAGCAAAGTTGTTCCTGTGAGGATGAGGATGCTCTTGACACAGCCATGGCATTTTCAATGGGCTTATATGTGTGCAGAAATTGGATGCTGAATTAGAAAGACCCCAAAAGGATCAGTGCATGTGAACTGTGGTGCTGGAGAAGAATATTGAAAGTACCATGGACTGATCTCTCTTGGAAGAAGAAATATGACCAGAGAGCTCTTTAGAGACAAGGATGGTGACACTTTTTCTTACATACTTTGTGCATGTTGTGAAGAGAGACCAGTCAATGGAGGAGGCCATCAGGCTTAGTAAAGAAGATGGGAAGAGAAAAAGAGGAAGTTCCTCAAGGAGGCGGATGACCGAGTGGCTGCAGTAAAGGACTCAATCACAGGAACAATTGTGAGCGAGGTACAGGAACGGCAGTGTGTCCCTTCTGTTATGTGTTAAGGTGGCTACCAGTTGGAATGGACTATGTGCACCTAACAACATCAATAGTGATATAGGACTCTGTTCAAACTCACCCACTGCTCTGTGGGAGAAAAATGATGTGTTTACTTCCATACAAATTCAGAAGGCGGGACAGTTTTGCTCTGTTTAATGAGGTTGCTCCGAGTCAGAGTGAAGTCAATGGCAGTGAGGGTGGTCCTGAGGGTGTTAGGAAGGAACCCTTAGTTACAATTGTGTACTCACCTGCTAACCCAAAGGTTGGTAAAGGAGGAAAGACCTGGTCATATGTTCTTTTGACGATTAAAAGCCCAGTTAGGCACTGCCTCACAGCCTAGAGCCCTGCTATGAGCCATGATTAATTCAATACATGTGTCACTTTAGAAAGTGACACAGTTAATATGCTTTTCTGTGAACTGAAGGGTTACAAGTTTGGGTCTGTTCACAGGTGTCTCAGAAAAAAGACTGGATGATTTATTCCTGAAAAATTAGCCATTAAACCCTATGGAACACAGTTATCTTTTGATACACATGTTGCCACGAACTCCAAGGATTCTTATAGAAACTAGTGCTAGCCTTCAAGGCACCAAGACAGCGTGAAGGAAAAAGTGGTTTCAAATCCGCATTACATCATTTCCTGAAGTTCACTAAACTTGTTCTGTGTATTTCCAGGGAGGGAAGCACAGATGTTTTCTCATTATTGTCATACAGAGACTGAGATCACTTACTGTTAACAGTCAAGGTAGGTATGGCCTGGGACAAAAGGTATATTCATCATTGTTGGCCATTTTAATTCAAAAGTTGGAAGCAAAGAATACGGAATTGTAGATGGAAAACATGGTCTCAGTGATAGAAATGAAGCTGGAGTTCCCACACTAGGCTTTTTTAAGATCAACTACCTGAAAAGCAAATGACTTTTTTCAGCAACACAAAAGGCCACTATACACATCGACTTCTCATACATAGAATTCAAATATCCTCCATTTGTGGGAGGAGACAATGGAGAAACTAAAACCAGGCCAGGGACCAACTGAGAAACAGACTGTCAATTACTGATATGTATATACAGGAGAAAGCTGAAGAAAATGAAAACAAATCCACAAGAGCATAAATATAACCTTGAGTCTTTCCAACCTGAATTTCCAGAATAGTTTAAGAACAGATCTGAAACATTGAGCACCAATGACAGAAGACCCCTTACGCTATGGTAGAACATTAGGACTTTCATTTATGAAGGGGGGAAAAGGGTTATTAAAAAGACAAGAAAGAAAGGATCAGTGTAGATGCTAGGCTACATTCTAGAATTTTTCTCTTAATTGTAGAATAACTAAAGCAAATGGACGAAATTATGATGTCAACGAGTCGAATAAGGAATTTCCAATGGGCAGCTCAAGAAGACAAAGCCAAATATTATAATGAAATGTACAAAGGCTTAGAGTAGAAAATGAAAAAGGACATGCTCAGCATAGTTTAGACTGAAAGAACTCAAGAAGAAATCAAGCCTTGAGTTGTAATCTTGAAAGATTTTATAGACAAGATTCTATATTGAATGACGCAGGAAGCAACAAGAGAAGATGGAAAGAATACACAGTCAAGGTGCCAAGAAGAGCTGGTCGACAGTGCACAATCTCAGGGGTTGGCCTATTAGTAAGAACCAATGGTGCTGAGAGAAGTCTAAGTACTCTGAAGCATTAGAGGATTAACCAAAAACAGCCCTTCAGAAACTGATGGAATACAAATTGAAATGTTTCAACATGATAATAATGCATGGAAAACACCGACTAATCTATGCCAGGAAATAGGGAAGGAAGGCAACCACTTCGCCAATTGACTAGAAAGCATCAATATCTGTACTCATTCCCAAAAAAGGATGACCCAAGAGAATAGTCAAATTATAGAACAATATCATTGATATCATATGCAAATAAACTTTTGCTGAAGATCACCCAATTGTTTCAGCTGTACATTGACAGGAAGCTGGCAGAGAAACAGGCTGGATTCAAAAGTGGAATGAAGGATGTCATTTCTGATATTAGACGGAACTTGGCTGAAAGCAGAGAACACCAGAAAGAAGCTTACTTGTATTCTATTCACTAAGACAGACATTTAACAGTATGGACCATCATAAACTATGATTAACTTGAGAAGAATGGGAATCCCAGAACACATCATTTTGCTCATTAGGAACTTGTATTGGATCAAGAATCAGTTGTGAGTACAGAATAAGCGAATGCTACATGGCTTAAAATCAGAAAAGGTGTGAGTCAGGGGTGTATCCTCTCATCATAATTATTCAATCTGCGTACAGAGCAAATCTTCAGAGAAATGGGCCTATATGAAGATCAATGTGACACTAGATTGGAGGAAGTCTTATTAACAACTTGAGATGACATAACCTTGCTTGATGAAAGTGAGGACTCAAAGAACTTGCTGATGAAGATCAAGAATTGCAGCCCTCAGTATGGATTGTAATTCAAAGTAAGGAAGATCAATATCTTCACAACTGGACCAATAGGTAAAATCAAGATAAATGGAGAAAAGGTTGAAGGTGTCAAAGATTTTGTCTTGCTTCGATCTATCAGCAATGCAAATGGCAGTCATGAGATCAAAACACCTTGTGGTGGGGTAATGTGTTGCACAAGACCTCTTTAAAGTTTTGAAGAGAAAGGATGTTTCTCTGCAGGCTGGGGTGTCCCAGAGCCAAGCCATGGTGCTTTCCATTGCATTGTATGCATGTGAATTTGGACATTGAATGAGGAAGATCATAGAAGAATATATGCATTTGAATTGTGGTGCTAGCGAAGAATAGTGAAAGTACCATGAATTGTTAAAGGGGCAACTTTATCTGTCTTGGCAGAAGTACAGCTAGAATGCTCAGCAAGTCAAGGATGGCGAGACTTCACCTTAATTTCTTTGGACATATGGTCAGGAGAGAACATCATGCTCAGTAACGTGGAGAGGCAGTGAAAAAGAATAAGGGGAAGGAACTCAAGGCGATGGACCGACACAGTTGCTGCAACAATGGGATCAGGCATAGAAACAATTCTGGGAAGGACACAGGGATGGGCAATGTCTTGGTCTGTTGTGCATTGTGTCATCATGGGGCAGACCTGCCCGGATGGTACCTAACAACAACTTTCCTGGACACATGTTCAGAGGACATGAACCAAGGTCTTGCCAGCCTCTTGAGAGGCGTTCAGGGAGCAGCAGTGTTGTGAAAAGGGAGTTGGCCATTTCATAATGACCATATGTGACAGAGCAGAACTGTCACATAGAGTTTTCTTATATGAGATTCTGGAGCATAATCATTTTATGGAGGCAGATTATCAAGTAGTTATCTGATGGGGACACTGGATGGATTCAAAACCAACTGTCCCCTCGCAGTTGAATACTGCTTACCTACTTATGCAACCAGGGCACCTTTGTAGAACTTTAGGGAAGTGTATAATTATAATCATGAGAGAAATACTGTTAAATGACTGCTTTCTACATTCCAGGAACTGTGTGGAATTATATATTTTAGATTCCAGTTCAAAGTTTTCAAGTTTTTTTTGCCTCTTCTTATTCTAATTCTTCTGGCTACTTAGTCCTTTCCTTATTGAAATCTCTTTTCCTTGAAAACCTATTTGTGAAAAATTCATTTACCTTTTAAAAGTCACAAATTGATATCTATTTACTTTAAAGATCTGGGGAAAGTACCCTTTTTTGTCCTCCAAACCTCTGAAGCAGATCTGAGAATAAAGAAAACAAGTGTTGCTATGAGGGTGAAAGTTCTTGCATGTGCAGGTTAATCTCAATCACAGTATGTTTAATCATGCCTCTGTTCAGTGGATGACTGTGCGGGAAGCCAGCCCCCACCCCCGAACTAATCATGGGTTTGGTAGGCACAATCATGTGATTAAGATATTAAAGATTATAGGAAAGTCACGGAGAGATTGGAGAGAGTAAATGAAGTAGTCAGACACATTTGATGGTAGCATGTTCACCTCAGCTACTCTTGGTGGTACAAGTGGAGGTGGGAGACAAGAGGGAGAGAGCTCCCCTGAGGTTTTATTTCTGAGCAAAGCTTATATATCTTTGGGAACATGCAAGCCCCTTGAATGGGGTTGGAACACAGGCAACACAAACAATAGGAGGGGATGACCTAGGGGTATACACACAATAGTAAGGAGAGGGAATAGACGTACACATGTGGCAAGAGAGGCAGACCCTAAACTCAACACAGTAGTCTAACCTTAGTCATCTGTGCATGGCCCCAGGCTTGCCTTTGGATGCTCCTTCAAGGGTACAATATCCGAAGGGAGTGGGCCCTACTTAGGGTCAGTCAAGCTATATATAGTCTGGCTGCTCTAGATGATTGACACCTTTAAGGAGAATCCCCTCTGACCTACTCTCATTGACCTTCCAGTGTACATTCATTTACCATGAGTAGCAAGCAGCGTCTTGGGTTTGGCATATATTTGGGGAAGATAATTTGGGAGAAATCTTTCTGCATCCCACAGATGACTGCACAGAAATTCCCCTCATACTGTTTCCAGGGGATCTTTTGAGTCGGGTACGTTCAAGGTTATGATAAATCTATCGGAGAATTCCAAAAGGGTAATCTTGATTGATTACCCTTGTGTCCGTTTGAAGGACATAGGAAGATGATGAGACTGATTATGAAAAAGTTTTAATGAAAAGTGAAAACTGCATTAGTGAGAAAAAGGTCAGGAAAGCAGCATTGATAAAATGTTTCCCATTAGATCAAAAGATCTACCTATTTTTCAAGTGTAGCAAAGGCTATTCCAGAAAGCCTTACCTCACTTACTCATTTTTTATCATATCATTTTAGGATTATATTTATTCTCAAAATTCAGAAAACATCTCAAAGGAACATTCTTTGATTTCCTGTAAAATTCCCAAACTGTCATTTTTTTTTACAGTATAGATCTAACAGTGAAGAATTGTTTGTAGAATGGTTGAAGAAATGGAAATATTACTTTAAAAGTACATAGACATAGATGGGGTTGAAGGGAACATGGTCTTGTGAGTTACAGATCAGAAAACAGATTGAAAGAAGTTAAACAATTTGATTTGCAGGCAGCCAGACAGTGAATCAGTGTCCTCAGTATGATTTGTTTGTATGTGGAAAACACCATATACAAATTACAAAGCCACATTGTATCTCAAAAAAAAAATACTTTGACATATTTAGTCCTTGTTTTAAAATGGGCTCCTGCCATCTAAATAAAACATCAACCAAGTCTACATGAAATACGCATAACAGCCTGTATGATAGAAGGATTGCAAATAATAAAATTCAAATCCTAAGGATGAAATAGTGTTAAAGATTAAACTGTGAACAAACAGTCTACAGAAAGCTATAGATGACAGAGGAAGCCCAAAATCCATTTACACCGTCCTCACATGGATTAAACATCTAGTGAATGCCCTCTGACCATAATCCAGAGATATGAATAGCTGTGGTATCAGACAGAGAGTATTATAAAATCAAATATGGCAAATATAGTTAGGTGAAAATGTAATCCTTTATCATTTTATTTTTCTTTTGACCCATTTTAAAGGTGCTTCAGTTTTTAAAATGTCCTGCATGGGTTTTGACTGAGGTTTTTCCTGTGTGTTTTTTTTCATCCTTCTTGTTCTTTTTTGCTTCATTTTTATGTTTTGTATGATTTTCTGTATACGAAATTCAGATTAGGTTGATCTATAGAAACAATAATTGTATCGCTAATTGCCTAGAGGTAAGAGGGGAAGGTTGGGGAAAAATGAGGAGTTAAGAACAATGAGTATGAAAAGGAAATGTTCTGAAATTAATTGTGGTAATCATTGTACAATTGGTTTTAATGTGATTGAATGATTAAATTGCATGATGTGAGTTACATGCCAAACATACTATTATGAAAATTAGTATGAGAAAGAAAAAACTTGTACCATTCTTCTTAATATAGTTGAACCATTAAATTGCAGGATATGTGACTTCTATGCCAATAAAGCTATTAGAAATATTAAATTCCAGAACACTCTAAAATATATAAAATGAAATAGGCCTCTTGATATCTCATACAGCACTTTTGAAATGCTCCCTGATTTATCTCTGTGCTTGCTATACCCACCAATGAATGATCATTCACATAACACCGTAGAATTGTCTGTGTCTGAAGGTAGAAGGTGTTTAAATGGTCTCTTTGTAAATAAACCAGCATCTCATTTAATTGTGGTCATATTAGAACATTATAGCTGATAATCTTACAGGAGAGATCACTTCAATAGTAGGCTATAAGAAATGTTGGCAGAATGATCTTAGTAAGGTCAGCAAAGTTTTAATTTCATAGAAATTAGATCTTAATAATTGTTATGTCTATTTATGCATATAATTCTGTAATCTAGAGGTCAAAGAGTTCATAAAATTAAAATGTGTGGGTCGACATTTTTCCAACCCTTCTGTGCAGCCAGTTTCCCTCTTTGGATTTTTGTTTGGATTAAAAAATCCCCAGCTTGGCTGCTCTGTGTTGAGGTTCTCCAGTATTTGGGTAATTCTTTGCCTATATAAAATCAGGGAAGATGAGAACTGGTGTTCAATTACAGTTTGCCCTCATAAAATAAATTCTTGCTTTTCAGATAATATATTTATTTATGTAGAAGACTTTTAGAATATAACTAAAATGCTATACCACATTATAGATTTTCCCACAACTTCTCTGAAGAATTTGGACACAGACTATGTTATTCTCTTCTTTTTCTTTTACTGTTTGGGAAATCCAGTCTGTTCAGGTCAGAAGTAAAAATGAGTTTAGAAGACTGGAAAGTATTTAATAGCATATAAAAACATTTTTCTTGGGTGGTCTCTCTGTAACTCATCATTTTTATTTTCCTTCCCCTTATCATCTATATTTTCAAGTATGTTTCAGCATCAGACAAGTGAATTAAGGGGAGCAGGGGAGTTTTGATCCTTTTTTCAAACAAATGAAAATAGGGAAATGTAAAAGCTACTTAATAAGAGTATTTTACTTTTTCTCTTCAGACTTTAGTACAAAGCTAACTTTCATTGCTGTCTAATAAAATGAAGCAAGAGTGAAAAGTTCAAATATTAGGCTTTCCTGTGGAACTTGTTTCATGAGGACCCAGGAGCCAACATCAGCGGAGTGACAGAAGGGCGTTCATGTTTCTGTCTAGTCTGTGGTAGACTGCTGGGATGGCTACTTGAGGGCAAATAAAACCCCCAAACCAAAATTTAACCTGCATCTCAGAAGTTCAGTGACCTTAGGTTAAAAAACTTTGCTTCAAGTCGCCACTGACTTCCCCTGCTTTTCACTAACCCCTCTCCCAAAATTACCTTCTCAAAGCTAAACAAACAAACAAATACCGGCAAAATACCAGACCTCTCAACAAAAGACATTTTGTTTTCTAACTCGTTTTTGTGTACAGTATATGAAAGTGGCAGTCATGGCAGAAGGAAACTTGCATTAAATTAACATTCCCCCAAACAAGTTGAAATCAATGGATATGTTTTCTTCCAGAGAAATCCATAATTACCTTGGCTTCAGCACAGCAGAAAATAACAGAGTATCAGAGACAGTTTTCTGAGTTAACTGTAGTTCACATCAAGGTCCACATATGCTGCAAATTTCTGTAATGGCAACGAACTATTGAGGATCTACCAAACCCTTTAGCAGTTTAAAGAGTCCACACCAAAACTCCCAAATGGATTTGAATAAGTATTATATTTTTTTTAAGGAATGCCTTCAAATAGCTGATAGAAAATATAAAAGTAGCTTCTCAGAAGTTTAACTGTAGTCTTAGAATATGTTGCCAAGTAAAATACATGGTCAAGAGGTCTAATTAAATTTGAATTTCAGGTAAACAATAATTAATTTATGGAATTATATCTCAACTACTGCATAGGATATACTAATACTACCAATAAAATTTATTGTTATCTGAAATTGAAATGTACTATAATAGGATATTCTATATATATTTAAATCATTTTACTAGGGGCTCATACAACTCTTGTCACAGTCAATACATACATCTATTATGTGCAAACAATGTTTGTACATTTTTTGCCATCATAATTCTTGAAATATCCTTAAACCCTTGGTATCAGCTCCTCATAGTTCCCCTACCTCCCCACATCCTCTCCCTCATGAACCCTTGATAATTTACAAGTTTTCATTATTTTGTCATGTTGTACACTGTCTGATGTGTTCTTTCACCCACTCCCCTTTTGTCTGTACGCCAGGGAGGAGGTTATATGTAGATTCCTACAATTTGGTTCCTCCTTTCTACTCACCTTCCCTCCACCCTCTCTCACAACTAGTCCTGAAGGGATCATCTGTCCTGAATTTTCCATGTTTCTGCTCATCTCTAAACCAGTGTATGCCCACCCCCCTCCCGGTCTAGCCAAATTTATAAGGTAGAATTGGTATCATGATAGTGGGGGGAGGATGTATTTAAGAACTAGAGAAAAGTTGCATATTTCATTGTTGCTACACTGTATCTTGACTGGACCATCTCCTGCACACATCCTTCTGTAAGGGGATGTTGCTTACCAGTCATACAGGCTGTTGTAATTCTTCCACGTGGGCTTTGTTGCTTCTGTGCTAGAGGGCTGCTTGTTTATTTTCAAGCCTTTCAAGCCTTTAAGACCTTAGATGCTCTATCTCTTGATAGTTGGACACCATCAGCTTTCTTCACCACTTTTAATTATGAACACATTTGTCTTCAGTGATCTTGTTGGGAAGGTGAGCATCATGGAATGCCAATTTAATAAAAAAAAGTGTCCTTGCATTGAGGAAGTACTTGAGTGGAGGTCTAATGCCCATCTGTTGTCTTAGTATTAACCCTATAAGTATATGAATGAAGATCTACTTTCCCATCATCTTTTTGGCTCAACTGGGGGGCATACCTGGAGGTCAAATATATTTACCTATGTACATGCCTGTATTTAGACCTCTATAAATGCCCTTTATCCCCCAGTTCTTTCCTCTATTTCCTTTTACCTTCCTCATCCCACTATCATGCTCAGCCTTCATTTGGCTGTAGCAATTTCTCTCTGTTAAATTACTCTTGATCAATCCCTATCGGGCCTCTCACACTCACCTTGTCACTGATTTTGAATCACTTGTTCCTGTATCCCTAGGTTGGTCAACACCACCTCCTTTCCCTCACCTCTCCATCTTTCATATCCCCCCAGAACCATCAGTCCCATTGTTTTCTCCTCCAGACTGTTCATCCAGCTTCTCTTATCTAGATAGACTTGCAGAGATAATAATATGTACCATAAGTTGAAGTGACCAAAGAAAACAAAACGATGACAACAACCCCCCAAAACCTCAGTGTCCAGAAAAATATATAAAAGTAAAAATTAATAATGACAAACTAAAAACCTGTAAATAGTTCAAGGTCTGTTCATTGACCTCCAGGTATGTCTCCAGGTTTAGTCCAGATGGGGTGCCACACCCTGGCTCCAAAGTCTATCCTTGGCACTCCCTCAGCAACTTCATGCTCTGCTCCTCCTGATGCTCCACTGCACACCCTTAGTGATTTCCATAATGGCTGTACCTACAGATCCACCAGCAGTGGATGAGAGTTCTTGTTTCCCCACAACCCTTTCAGCACCTGTTGCTTTCTGATTTTTTGAATTGGGCTATCTTTGAGACTCTTAGGAGGTAACTCATTATTGTTTTGATTTGCATTTCTCCGATGGCTAATGATCAGGAACACCTCCTCATATGTTTATTGGTGATTAGGATTTCTGCCCCTGTGAAACTTCTGTTTCACCCCTTTGCCCACCTCCTCAGGGGGCAGTTAGTATTTTTTCTTTTTGGAAGCTATCAGGTATTGTAGATTTTAGTAGAAAGACCTTTGCCTGATGTGTCATTGCTTAAGATTTTTTCCCAGTCTGTGGACTCTTGTATTACTCTCTTGGTGAATTCTTTCAATGTACACAGGTATATCCCACTTGTCCCTATGTATTCCCTGTGCCAAAGTTCTCAGGTTGGTCCCAATCTTCTCATTGATGGCCCTTTTATTTTGGGGTTTTACTTTGAGGTCTGTGATCCACCTTGAGTTTATTTTTGTGTATGGAGTGAGGTAAGGGTCTTGGTTTATTTTTCTAGAGGTAGATATCCATTTTTTCTAGCACCACTTGTTGAAGAGGGCATCTGCTTCCCATTTGATATTTTGGGGGCCCTTATCAAAGATCAGTTGTCTATATGCTGATGTTTTTATTTTGGGGTTTTCAGTTCTTTTCCATTGGTCTGAGTATCTACCATTATGCCAATACCATGCTTTTTTGACCACTGTGGCAGTATAATAGATGCTAAAGTCAGGTAAAGCAAGACCTTTCACTGTGTCTTTCTTCTTGAGGAATTCTCTCCTAATTCCAGGCTTCTTCCCTCTCCATATGAAGTTGGAATCACTTTTTTCCCTTTCTTTGTAGAAAGATAAGGGTAATTGTTTCAGAATTGCTTTAAACTTATATAATGCCTTGGATTGAATTGACATCTTTTCTACATTTAGTCTTTTGATCCACGAGCATTGAATGTACTTCCGTTTATTGAGGCAACTCTTGGTTTCTTGTAATAGTGTTCTATAATTTTCTTCAAATAGATCTTTTGTTTTTTAAGTCAGGTATATCCCTGGATATTTCAATTTGTGCTTGGCTATTGTGAAGGCTTGTGTGCTTGGCTTTTCTATATCCTGCTCTATGGTGTTATCTGACATGTATAGCAGTTCAATAGACTTTTGCTTGTTGATCTTATATCCTAGCCCTCAGCCATACTCCTCTATTGCTTCCAGTATTTCCCTGGTGGAGCTTCTAGGATTTTTCATTTATGAAATCACATCATCTGCACATAATGATAGTCTCATCTCTTCCTTCCCCAGGTGAATACTTTTGCTGTATTTTCTGTGCCTTATGGTGTTAGCTAAAACCTCCAGTACGATATTAAATAAGAGTGGGGACAAAGCACACACTTGTCTGGCCCCCTTTTTCAGTGGAATTGTGTTCATCTTTTCTCCTTTGACTATCACATTGGCTGTTGCTTTTTCATATATGGCTTGTATTGTCTTGAGAAATTTTCTTTCCATTCTTATCTTCTCGAGTGTCTTAGACTGGAATTGGTGTTGGATGTTGTCACATGCTTTTTCCGCATCCACTAATATTATAATGTGGTTCTTATAGTTTTCATGTCAATGTGGTAAATGATACTAATGGTCTTTCATATGTTGGAACACTCCTGCATCCCAGGTATGAACCCCACTTGGTCATAGTGAATTATTTGTTTTATATTGGCCAGTATTTTATTAAGGAGTTTTGCATCAATGTTCATGAGGCATATTGGTCTACAGTTCTCAATTCTTGTGGTATCCTTCACCGGTTTCAGTATCAGTATTACACTAGCTTTATAGAAGGATTTCCTGAGTTTGCCATCTTTTTCGATGTTTCAGAAGAGTTTGTGTAGGATTGGTGTCAGCTCTTCCCTGAATGCTTGGTAGAATTCTCCTGTAAAGCCATCTGGTTGAGGGGATTTTTTTTGTTGGTAATCCTTTGATAGCCTTGTATATTTCTTCTATTGCTATGGTTTGTTGAGTTTCTTGGCGTCCATTGGGAATAGTCTAGGGAGGGACTGTTTTTCTAAGAATTTGTTCACATATTCTAAGATGTTGAATTCATTGGAGTACAGTCCTTTGTAGTGCTGTGTAATTATCCTTTTGATTTCATTAGGATCAGTTGTATTGTGCCCTCTTTCATTCCTCATTCTTGCTATTGAAATTTGTTGCCTACTTTCTTCGATTAAGTCTGTCAGTTGTTTGTCAATTTTGTTAATCCTATAAAAGAACCAACTTTTAGCAGCATTAATTTTTCCACTGTTTTCTTATTTTCCCTCTCATGAATCTTAGCCTAGTTTTTATTATTTTTCTTTTGTTATTAGTAGGACTATCTTGCTGACTCTGTTCCAGTCATTGTAAATTTTGTGCCAGCATATCATTCTGAGACATTCTTCCTTTTTCAGGTGTTCACATATTGCTATGAAACTTCCAACTGCCTTTGCTGTAGTCCATAAGTTTTAGTATGTCGTATTTTTATTCTTGTTGGCTTCTAGAAATTTCCTAATTCCATCTCTAATCTGGACCACTATGCAATCCTTTACAATAGAGAGCTTTTCATTCTCCAATTATTTGCTCTTGTTTTTTCATCATCTTTTTGTTGATTTCCAGTCCTATGGCACAGTGGTCAGAGAGAGCAGTGTATATGACATCAATGTACTTAAATTTATGTGGATTCTTCTTATACCTCATGATTTAGGCTATCTTCAAATATGTGCCATGTGGGCTTGAAAAGAATGTGAGTTTTTTTGTATTTGGATGAAAAGCTCTGTAGATATCTGTCAAGGCAAATTGTCTAATTGTAGTGTTTAGACCTCTAACCTCCTTGTTGAGTTTCTTTCCCTGTGATCTGTCTTTCTCAGGGAATGGTGCATTGAAGTCACCCACTATAATTGTTGAGGCTGTGATTTCTTTTTCATCTCTTAGACTGTTTGGTTGACGTATTCAGTGGGTTTCTCATTTGGGGAATATATGTTTAAAATGCTTATCGGTTCATAGTCTACAATTCCCTTAATCATTATAGAGTGTCCCTCCTTATTGTTTGCACTTTGAGGTCGATTTTACCCAAGATTAGGATTGCTAGCCCTGCTTTTTTTTTAATTGTTTGTTTGGTATACCTTTCTCTAGTCTTTGATTCTCAGCCTATTTTTGTCTGTAGTCTTGAATTGTGTTTCCTGTAGGCAACAGATTTATGGATTGTATTTTCTAATCAGTCTGCAAGCCTCAGTCATTTGATTCCTGAGTTAAGTCCATTGGCATTTAGTGTTATTATCTCCATCTCTGGAATCTGTTATATCATCTTATATCTTTTGTGTTGGGTATCTCCCTACCTCACTTTCTCTTCAGTGTGTTGTGCATATGTGTGTAAGGGTCGATCATTCTTGATTTCTTTCCACCATTAAGCCATTCCTATTTTCAGGGCTGTTTTCTTTTTGTTGCCCTCTGGGTGAGGTTGTTCTATGTGACAGTCTCTTATTTATGCTTGATGCGTGCTGTTTTTCTACCCATACTGGGTCAGTAAGGATCTGTTGTAGAACTGGGTTTCTTCTAACATATTCTTTTAGTTTTTCCTTGTCTGGGAAAACTCATACTTCTCCATTTCTCTTGAAAGATACTTTGGCTGGGTAAAGTATTCTTGGGTTTTCGTTATTTTCCTTCAATTTTTGGAATACATCACTCCACTCTCTCCTCCTCTTCATAGTGTCTGCTGATAGGTCTGAGCAGATTCTTATTTGGAAATCTTTATATGTGATTTTCTGTTTTTCCATAGCTGCTCTCATGAGAAGACCAAGAGGGATAAACACTAAAGAACTAAGCCTGCTGGAACTGTGTGTGTGTTTGTGTGTGTGTGTGTGTGTGAGAGAGAGGGGAATAGAGAGAAGAGAGGGCAACCAAAGTAACTGTATAGCTGAGGCCCAATACCTTACCATGGGGCTGCAAGGATTTAATCCCTGATCCATGCTGGTAGCAAGCTGTGGGTCTGTTGAGGTAAAGTGCTTGTGCCAACTGCAATTGATTCCAGCTCTGGCGAAGACAGTGAGAGACAATGGCAAGGCTAGGGTCAAACCCTAGTTGACCTTTACTATGGTAAGCCAAAGTCCCTAGTCCCTTAAAACCTTATGGATATGTGCCTATTTATCTTTATGATGCTCCTCCTGACACTGACCTTTGTGAGAGAGAGAAAAAAAAAACTAGCTTCATTGCAAAGTACTGAGCAAAGAAGATGTCTCAGATTAGACTTCCAGAACAGTCAGGGTTTAATATTTTTATAGACTGGTTAAGAGGGAAATTTGTGTATACCAAGCAACTCTTTGGAAACATCATGTTGGTGTATGATGGATGGACAGGTTACATGCAGACGTCCTATGCTCCCCTGTTCATAAAATGGTGTCCTTAGCAAGGTCAATGGGGCAGTTTCCAAGTGGGATATGTCATAAGATCACATTTAGGACATGATCAAGACCAATTGTGGAGCCTGGGCAGGCTAGAACTGAATAAATAAAGTATGTTCTGGTCCTAAAAGCTACTAATCTGCAAAACATTGTGGAGAAAGTATATTAGAAATACCATTTAGAGGAAATGAGTCAGATTGTTCTTATTAGGAGGGTCGACTCTAATCCAGTCTGGGCAGATTTCACCATGATAGGCACTGGCTAACCCATTGCTGTTGAGTTGATTCCAACTTGGAGCGCCCTATAGGACAGAAGAGAATGACCTCATAAGGTTTCCAAAACTAGGAATAGTTACAGAAGAAGACTGTCCTCCCTAAGAATGACTTCTGAATTCTAACTATCAAATTATTGCTTATGAGCCCAGCACTTAACCACTATGTCAAATGGTAGTGAGCCAGTAGTTGTGCCCAAACCAAACGTAGTGCAGTCAAGACATTTCCAACTTGAAGTTAATCTAAACTATAATAAAACAATCATTTGGTGTCTGTAACTAATAAGTTATTTTCAAAAGATGTACAAATTGTCAGAATGATATTTTCTGGATTCTCAATAATCACAGTGTTGTAGCTAATATGAGGATTTGGATCAGAAAGACGTGGATTTTTTCAACATGATCACTGAAGACAGAATGCATGTGTAAGCAAGTGTGGTGAAGAAAGCTCAGGATGCCCACCTATGAAAAGATGTAGAAGCTGGGGTCTGAAAGGTTTAAAGTTAAACAAGGGCCCTTCTAGCATGGAAGAAACAAAACCCACATGGAAGAAGCACACCATCCAGCATGATCTTAAGGGGTTGATGGGATCAGGTATCAGAAGACCCCAAACAAACAATCATATCAATGCAAACGAGGGGGGACTAGAGTGAAAGCTCCAAACCCATCTCTAGAAAATTGGACATCCCTTCACAGAAGGATCACTGCAGTGTAGCACTGACAAAACACACAACATTCCTCTACTTCAATGTTTCCTATTCTTCTTTATCATGATCCCAGTTCTATCTTACAGATCCAGCTAGACTGGAGCACATACGCTGGTACCAATAAGAACTCTAAACACACAACATCTGGGATATATAAACCCCTCCTGATAACATGTCAACATTACATGAAATGAAGTTGCACCATTCTCACATCTGTCAGTTTGTCATATTTTACTGGTTTGTGATATTGGAAGTTATGTCACTGTTATTTCAAATGCCTGAAGAATCAACCTAAATGAACAGGCTTAGGCAGAGCTTCCAGACTGTGAACAGACAACAAAGAAGGACTCAGTTCTCCAATTCAGAGGAGGGAGGCACTGAAAACCTGCATATCTTCTTAACACTGGCAGATACTGAAGACATATTGTATGGAAGCAGAACACTGTCAGAGATTATGGGTGATGAACGGTCCCTTAGGTCTGAGAACATTTGATTTCTCAGAGTAGAGAAAACTGTGATAACATGAGTCCATAAAGTCTGTGGGAGTGTACCTTTCGGGAGCTTCATTTGCTTATGGGGCATTACTCATGGCAAGGAAAAACAGCTGCAAATGCTGGTAATAATCAGAACTTGGAATGTACAAAATATGAATCTAGGAAAATTGGAAGTGGTCAAAAAGGAAATAGAATGCATAAAGATCTAAGGAATTAATGAGTTGAAATGGACTGGTATTGCCATTTTGAATTTAAAAATCATATGATTTACTGTGTTGGAATAACACAATCAAGATTCACTATGTTAGGAATAGCACATTTTGAATTAAAAAAATCAAATGATTTACTATGTTGACAAGATATTTATTATCAAAAAGTACGTTGTGAAATCAATCTTGAAGTATAATGCTGTCTTTGATAGGATATCTATATTCCTTCAAAAAATCAATCAATACAGCTATTATTCAAATTTATGCTCTAATCATAAAAGTTAGTGATGACAAAATTGAAGAATTCTACCAATAATTTCAGTCTGAAGTTGATCAAATATGTAATCAATATGTATTGATAATTATTGGTGATAGGAATGCAGAGAAGAAGGAACAATAGTTGGAAAATATGGACTTGGTGATAATAACAAAGCTGGAAATTCCAGGATAGCACTTTGCGAGACCAACTACTTATTCATAGCACATACTTTATTTTCAGTAACACAAAAGGTATTTCAATAATACCCATGGACTGCTCCAGAGAGAATGCACAGAAATCAAATGGAATAATCTGTCAAAAAAGACAGTGAAGAAGCTCAGTATCAGTAATTAAAACCAGACCAAGTGTTGTCTGTGGTACAGATAATCAATTGCTCATATAAAAGTTCAGAATAAAGCTTATGAAAATTAAAATAAATTACTATAATTAGAGCCAGAATACTATCTTGAGTTGCTCTCACCTCAATTTCCAGAATATCTCAAGAAGAGATTTGATGCATTGGGCACTAATGACAGAAGACCTGATAAGCTGTGGGGGGACATAAGACCACCATTGATGAAGAAAGCAGAGGGCCATTGAAAAGACAGGAAAGAATGACAGGAAAAACCTGTATGTTAGGTGAGGCTCTGAAACTTTCTCGTAAGCATATAGTAGCTAAAGTGAATAGAAGAAATAATGAAGTCAAAGGGCTGAATAGAAAATTTTCAAAGAGCGGCCCAAGAAAACAAAGTCAAATATTATAATGAAATGTTCAGAGAGCTAGAGGTAGAAAACCAAAAGGGAAGAACAAGCTCAACATATATTTTAAAAGGATCGCAAATATAAAATTCAAGCCTTGAGTTGCAGTCCTGAAAGATTCTACAGGCAAAGTATTGAATGATGCCAGAAGTATCAAAAGAACATGGAAAGAATACACAGAGTCACTGCACCAAAAAGAACTGGTCATCATTCCACTATTTCAGGATGTAATATACAAGCAAGAACCAGTGGTGCTGAAGTTGCACTGAAAGCATTAGTCAAAAATAAGGATCCAGGAATTGATGGAGTATCCATTAAAATATGTCAACATGTTGGTAAAGCACTGAAAGCACTTATTTGTTTATGCCAAGAAATGTACAAGACAGCTACTTGGCCAACTAACGGGAAGAGATCCATATTTGTATTCATCGCAAAGAAAAGTGATCTACATGCAAGTAAAATTTTACTGAAGATCATCCAACAACAGTTCAACAGTACATTAATAAAGAGCTGCCACAGATGCAGACAGATTCAGAAGAAGACATGGAACATGGGGTATCCTTAAAGATGTCAGATTATGTGACTCAAAGAAAAGAATACGGGAAAGATGTTTACTTGTACTTATCGACTACAATAAAGCATTCAATTGAATGGTTTAAAATAAGGAATGGTGTGAGGGAGGCTTGTATCCTTTCATCATAGTTATTCAATCTGGAAAAATCACCAGAGAAACTGGATAATATGAAGAGGAATGTGGCATCAGGATCAGAGGAAGGATTACTAACAACGTGTGCCATGCAGCTGACACAACCCAACTTGCTGAAAGTGAGTCTGACTTGAAGCACTTACTGATGAAGATCAAGGATTTCAGCCTTCAGTGTAGATAACAGGTCAATCTCAAGAAGGCCCAAATTCTTACAACTCAACCCATAGGTAATGTCATTATGCAAGAAGAAGTGGTAGAAGTTGTCAAAGATCTTGTCTTGCTTATTGCCACAATCAGTGCTCATGGCAGCAGCATCAAGAAATCAAAAGATGTTTTGCCTTAGGTAAATCTGCTGCACAAGAGCCTTTTAGAGTATGGAAGAGCAAAGATGTGACTTTGAGGACTGAGGTGTTCCTGAACCAAGTCGTGGTATTCTCCATTGCGTCATAAACATGTGAAAGTTGGACATTAAATCAAGAAGACTGAAGGAGAATCATTGCAGGTGAGTTGTGGTGCTAGAGAAGAATATTTATAGTACTGTGGACTGTTAAAAGAACAAACTGATCTGTCTGGGAAGAAATACAGTCAGAGTGCTCCTTGGGCAAAGATGGCAAGACTTTGTCTTACATACTTTGGTATGTCATCTGGAGAGAGCAGTCTCAGGAAAAGGATAGCATGTTTAGTAAAGTAGGAGGGGCACAGTGAGGGAGAGGATGGCTTTCAAGCAGATGAATGGACACTGTGGCCACCATGATGGGCGCAAGAATAGGAGCAATGGTCAGCGTGGGGCAAGACTGGGCAGCGTGTCATTCTGGTATGCATAAAGACTCAAGGGCACCTGGCAACAGCAACAGGAGTAGGACAGTCAAGAAATCCCAGTGGAGCAGTTCTGCTCTGTACTATCGGGTCATTGTGAGTCAGAGTTCATAGCAAAGCACACAGCATGCCTCAGTTCCTTCAGTTAAGAAATAAAAGTCTAACCTTTTGCTTGTTCTTGCAATGAAATGAAATAATGCAAATAGAACAATCATCAGTGGGCACTTATTCACTTGCTAGACTATGACCTCTCTGGACACTAGGACCCATCCCGTCCTGTGTGTGCTATAACATCATGCTAAGCAGAGTACTTGAGACCTGGGAGTAGCTCACATGTTTATTGTGATGTTCCTCTGTAAATTACTACAGTAATAAAAGTACTTACAGTAAGTTAAGAGTGTGCCTAATAAATCCGGAACTTGAATATTTTCAAAAAATGAGATCTGCTCTTGTGGAGTGTTGGAGGGATTTAGTTTCTGGAAGTGTAGAAATGAGTTTTCAAAAACAAATAAATCTTATTTTATGAGAAATGCCATTGTGAATTATCCCATTGTAAAACAAATTCACACCTATTGAAGAATACTGTGAGGTTACTTTAAACCTGAACGTAAATGCTGCAAACAGATGTCCTATGTCTCATTGGCTAGTAAAGGTTGGATGTATCGTTTACTATATCATGTGCTTGAAAAAGTGGTGTAACACTTCTTTAAACATTGATTGTCGCTGAGCCCTGGTCGCATAGTGGGGATGGAGGTTCAATTCCAGCAGCGGCTCCATAGGAGCAAAGGCTGGGCCTCCTACTCCCACCACCAGAGGGCAGTGAGTCCCAAAAAACAAAACAAAAACAAGAACAAAACAAAACAAAAACCATTGAGTGTTACGTGTGGAAAGCATTCTATGGTTTTGTTAAGACTAAATCACATAGAGCCCAGGGAATATTCTCTTGATCCCTAGTATTTCTCTGTCTGAAAAGAGCGATAGCATCTTTTGAAGAAAATGGATATTTTCACCTTCAACTTTATTGGAGCAGGAGAATTTGAAAGTAGAGGGGAGAAAATCTTCCATTCATTAAGATTTGTAAGGCTAGACTTTGAAATGTGGAAATGTTAAAAAAAAAATAAAAGCCATGCTGAACCTTGGTGGTGCAGTGGTTGTGTGTGGGACTGCGGCCCACAGGGTTGATGGTTCAAATCCAACAGCAGCTCTCCAGGAGCAAGGCTGGGCTTACTACTCCCACCAGGGCAGTGATGTTAAAAGAAAAAAAAAAGCCAGTGGATTTAAAGCTAGTGGACCTTAATCTGATGACAGTAGTGTGTAAACTGTTTAGGATTCAGATGGGGGAGAATAGAAAATCTAAAAACACAGCCAACTGTTATTAGGCATGTAAAATGCTGAAATTTGTACAACAATTTTCTCTTTAGCATTCAACAAAATTTTTAAATCAGTGTTGCAGCTGTCTTTGGAGGACTAATCCAGAGATCTGTGTCGATGCTTGGAGTCAATTGTGTTGGGGAAAGATAGCAGCTTAGAGAATTCTGTTACGAGAAGGCCTGCTCATATGATTACAAGAGTTATGAAAGAAGGACCCTAAAGGTCTTGACCTAGAAGTTTGTCAGAACTAAAAAAAAGCCATCAAGTCTGATTCAAAGAACTTAGAAGAAATATTCAGAGATTCCCAGAAATTACTTAAGAAGTAGAATACAAGAATGCACTTCCTGAAATTGATTTGGTTATTAAAAGAAATATAACCTTATTTTGCCTTACAAGTTGATGAAATCTGGGGACACATTTATTACATTATGTTCAGCTTGGCTGCCAGAAATTGTAGAGCTGAAAGCATTGCTTAATTATAATAATTATCTCATCCGGAATTCCTAAAATCATTAGACATAACCAGGACGAGAAATCCAAGCACAAATATTTCTCTCCACTCAAATGGTTTATAGATTCTCTTCTGATCTTTATTATTATAAAAATTTTTATGCAGGTACCAATGGAATCTGGTTTTCACATAAGCTGAGTTTAGACATGCTTAGGCATGTGCTATGAACAGAGGGCAACCTGCCAGGAGTCTGCTTACATGAGGGAATAGGATAACTTGGGAGGAAGATGGAGTCAGTCACATGCTTTGCCCAATAAGGAAACAACAGAGTTTTGTTTTGTTTGGCTTTTTAATAGTAAAATAACAGAGTGGACTTGGGTACAATTGTTTGGCCACTTGTTTTACTCATTGGTCCTGCCTCCAACGACACATATTTAGGTCATGTGTGAAGAACTATGAATCAATAAAAAATGATTTGTTAAAAGTCCTATGTGGAGACAAAGAGTACTGCTTTCATTATCTCTGGTTGACTTAATTACTGGGTCCTTCTGGCTATATAGACATTGCTGCTCTCACACAATGACTGAATGTGACCATACAAGTCAATTTTATAGACTCTGTGACAGTTGGGGATCTGTGTGACCTCGGCTAGACCATCTTTCTTTGGACTGTGTGCTTGTCTCCCATTTCATGTCCTAAATTTTGTGTAGTTATACTCCACTTTGTGGGTTGTAAATTCTGACCTCCGTGTGTTAATGAAAGGAGACCAGACAGCATGATGGTGATGAGTCAGGCTGTCACTGGTAAGGTCAGCAGTGTGAAGCCACCAGGTGTTCTCAGGGAGAAAGGTGAGACTTTCTATGCCCATAGAGAGTTAGTGTCTCCAATCGGTGGTGGGAGAAACTAAATAACAATAATAATATATCCTTGGTCAAGGATTCACAAGTGAGGTGGGGTTAGGGTGGGTAGAGAAACTGATGCCAAAAGCTCCTGTAGAAAGAAAACATTTGGGAAATGTTGAGGGCAACATATGTACAAGTGTGCTTAATCTAATTACATGATGGACTGTTAAATAAATAAATGAAAGTAGAAAATAAGAGAGTTTAATAAAGTGTGCAGATTTTAAGCGGGCCACCATTGACCGGGCCGGGGGTGGGGGGAGGTGTTTCTTGATTAAAAATTTGGTCTGTATGGAGCAACAAACATTTTCATAGAATGCAAAAATAGTATTGTAATATATTTATTTTAATTTTAAGATGCCCCGGGATGTAGCTAAATTGTTCAAAAACGGGATTATGGTCACCTGACTCTAAGGGGCAGTTCCGTCTTGCTCTGTGGGGTCACGAGGACCCGGCATGACTCCACGGTGGTGGTGGAGTTCAGTTGCTGTGTTTCCGAAGGACCGTTGGTGGCCCTGTGGTATACGCATTACGGTATTCACCACCAGCTGCTCTGCAGGAGACAAACGGGGTTGTCTGCAAATTGCCAGGTGCAAGGTTTACAGACTCCAAGACTCTCAGGAGCAGTTACTCTGCCTTATTAGATCATGAGGGCTAAGATTCCTCTTGGTGGCAGTGAGTTGTATGTGTTACTGATGCAAACTTACATGAATGAACTCATGTTTTATGGGCCTGAGGCAGGGTTTGAGTAGTATACTCTCAGGTGACCTCCCTTTACTCATGTTATCACTCTTGCTTGAGTTGCATCTTGTGTGTGTGTGTGTGTGTGTGTGTAAGAAAAGATTTACATACAAGAGCAATTGAACATTGAGAAAACATCCCAACCCAGTCCAGAGTCATAAGTCTGATACGAGTCCATATGTCTGATACCAATTTATAAGTCCTCTTCAGATGTACAAAGCACATGCAGTGACACCAGGACAATCACAGGTCAGTGGGTGCGGTCTTGTGTATCCAGCAGTGGTAGAAGCATCTCAGTGCTGGCAGGGGTCTCCCCGTGGCTTCTCCAGAGTCACATCTTTTATCTTGCTGTTGTTGTTCGGTGAGGTACACAGCAGCCCTGTGTGCAACAGAGAAAATCCTAAATCTGCCCTGCACCAACCTCACAACGTTTTTTATGTTGGAGTCCATGGACAGCCACTGTATCAACACATCTCCTTGAGAACCTTCCTCTCTTTCACTGCCCCATCCACTGGAGCGAGCATGATGCCCTTCCCCAGACACTGGTGTCTCCTTAGAATGTGTCCAAAGCACAGGAGAGGGAGCATCCCCATCCTTGTCTCTAAGCAGCATTCTGCCTGTAATTCCAAGGCAAATTTGATTGTTCTTTTCTTTGCCAACACCATACTACAAATGCTTTGATTATTCTTCTGTTTTAGATGTCCAGGTTTCACATACATATGAGGAGATACCACGGCTTGGGGCAAGCATACCCTAGTCCTCAGAGTAATATCTTTTCTTTCTTTTTTTTCATATATTGTGAAATATTTCTAATTACAATAAATGAAATATTTTCTTTTTAAACAACTTCTCTTTTTGTGCAACTCATCACAAGCCATATATACATCCATTGTATCAGGCACATTTGTTGTCATCGTCATTCTCAAAGCATTTTCTTTCCACTTGTTTTTAGAATCAGCTCCTCATTCCTTTCCCTCCCCATACCACTCCTTCATGAACCCTTGGGAATTTATAAATTATTATTATTTTTTCATGCCTTACACTGTCCAACATCTCCCTTCTCCCACTTTTCTGTTGTGCTTTTTAACGGTAGAGAAGTCTAGTGCAGCAGATTTACTGAGCGCAATGCATTGTGAGATTTCTTGAATGTGAATTCCATGAGCATTGATTGAGAATCCAAACAAGACTAAACTCTTAACAACCTCAACATTTTCTCCATTTATTATGATGTTGCCTGTAGGTCCAGTTGTGAGACTTTTGGTCTTCTGCACATTGATCTGTAAAGCATATGGAAGTTGACAATCCTTTGTCTTCAGCAGCAAGTTATTCAAGTCCTCGCATTCAGTGATCAAGGTTGTATCATCTGCATTTTGCAGGTTGTTAATAAACCTTTGTCCTATAACAAAGCCATATCAGCCAGCTCCTCCGACGGCTCGCTCAGCATACAGATTGAACAAGGATGGTGAGAGGATACAACCTTGTCGCACACCTTTCCTGTTTTTAAGCCACGTAGTGTTCCCTTTCATGGTAGGTATAAAAGAAAGAGGGACAGGCAGAGAAGAGGATGGTTCTGCTAACAAAAAAGATCCAGAAGTCAGCTGAAAGGTCCAGGGACTGAGATACCAAAGAGAGGTCTGTCTGTAGACAAGGCTGAGAAAAGGCTCTCTTGACTAAGGAATGTATCTTGGATTTGTGACCCTGTTACTACCCTAGTAATCCCATATTCATGTGTATTGTCTGAATTTTATATGGTCCTTGAAAAGAATTATCGAAGCCAGCAGAGAAGCATGATAGTGCTACGGAAGGGATGGTGGGTGTCAGAATTGTTGAAAAGGTTGGATGAGAAGATTACAGTATCTCTGATCCCCACTTTATAGATATTACCCATGGCTGTTGAACGTGATTCTCCTTTCCCTTTGTGAAGGTAGAGGAGGTCACATACTCTGCACCCCATTTATAAACTTGGTATCAGAAAAGGGATTTGTTCTAATGGTTTCAGACTCATAGAAGCATGAGACTTTGTTAGAGAAAGAATAAAGGTGTGTAGGAAATGAAAAATTTTAATTCTTTTTTTTTTGGGGGGGGGGCATCACTGCTCTCCGGTGGTGGGAGTAAGAGGCCCAGCCCCACTGCTGGATTTGAACCTCCTCCCAGTGGGCCGCAGTCCCGCACACAACCACTACGCCACCAGGGCTCAGCCCGAAAAATTTTAATTCTTAGGTAGTTATTTTGTGCTTGGAACAGGTAGCTAGCATAGAGAAAAGGATGCCCATTACGCATTCTCAGACGTTTGAGCTATTGGTCAGGAAAGGATGGTACAATGCGCATGCCAAAAGGCCCAGGCTTCTGGTCAGAAACGCTGCACCTGGATTGGCTCACCTAGGCCAGGTGAATTCAATTCATCCATTGGGGGTCAACCAGAGTCATCAGCCATGTCTCCCTGCGAAAAGACTGAAAAGCAGGAGCCTGGAGCTGATTGGGTCTCTCTTCTCTCTCTCTTCTCTCTCTCTCTTCTCTCTCTCCTCTCTCTCTTCTCTCTCTCTCTCTCCTCTCTCTTATCGAAAAACCTAACATTTGTTACCTATAATTGCTGAAAGCAAGTGATCTTGGACTACAGGTAAGGGGAGAATACTCACATTTGGACAGTGTTGGGGAAAAGACCAGGCCAGTTAAATGAGCTGATTGACAGGAAACTGAGAAGGGGTCTGTTGGAATGTTCCTTTTACTTTCCTCTTGTTCCACCATCATTCTCATCCTTTCCCACAGAAATGTTGGAATCATACAACATTTTGAAAAAGTTGGACGTTTAGGACAGCTCTAACCTCTGTTTCATAGAAACCAGCTTCAAGTTAAAAAGGATTTATTAATGGGCTGAGCCCCGGTGGTGTAAGTAGTTGAGTGCGGGACTGCAGCCCACGGGCTTGGCGGTTCAAATCCAGCGGTGCCTCTCAGGAGCAGCACTGGGTAGCTCCCACAACCACCAGAGGCAGTGATGCCAAAAAAAAGAGAGAGAGAAAAAAAAGGATTTATTAACTTAAGCACCTACTTCGGTGCTTCTTAAAGATTCCAGTTATCTATAGGGAGAGAGAGGTGCATTGTGGGAGATGGATTCAGGACCAGGCTGGTAGGACTGATAAAGAAGGAGTAGCTGTGAAATCAGCAATAGGGATGCTAAAGGTGATGCAGAAGAAACACCAGCAACTCATTGCTGTCGAGTGAATTTGGCAAGGGAGTGCAGCAGAGCAGCAGGAGTGGGTAGAACATGGAGTTCCTGAGAGAGTGCCAAGGATATACTTTGGGGCCAGGATATGGTACCACTATGACTCAACCAGGGAACACTCCTGAAGGTCAACAAACAGACCTTGAACTATTTAAAGGTTTTTACTTTGTTATTTTTATTTTTTTCAGACATTGGTTTTTGGTTGTTCTCCTCCTTTTGTTATCTTTTGTTGCTTCATATTGGTTTTTTGGGTACATATTATCTCTGCAAATCAATCTAGATAAGATAGGCTAGAAGAATAGTCTGGAGGAGAAAACAGCAGGACTGATGGTTCTGGGGGAACATGGGAGATGGGGAGGTGGGGGAAAGGAGGTGGTGTTGACCATCCCAGGGATAAGGGAACAACAAGTGATCCAAAATCTGTGGCAAGATGGGTCTAAGAGGCCTGGTAGGGATTGATCAAGAGTAAGCTAAGAGAGAGAAATTACTGGAACCAAAATGATGGATGAGAATGATGGTGGTACAAGAGGAAAGTAAAAGAAAATAGAGGAAAGGACTGGGAGGCAAAGAACATTTACACAAATCTAAATACAGGCATGAATGTAGGCAAATATATTTATATTTGATGATGGGGAAATAGATCAACGTGCATATACTTATAGGGTTAGTATTAAGGCACCAGATAGACATTGGACCTCCACTCAAGTATTTCCTCAGTGCAAGAACACCTCATTCTATTAAATTGGCATTCCTTGATGCTCACCTTCCCAAAACAATCACTGAAGACAAATATGAGCATAAGCAAAAGTGGTGAAGAAAGCTAATGGTGTCTGACTATCAAAGATATAGCATTTGGGGTCTTAAAGCCTCTAAAGTAAACAAGCAGCCATAAAATTCAGAAGCAACAAAGTCCTCATGAACTAAGTACACCAGCCTGTCTCAATGGAAGCAGGTAGGGGAAAGGAAGGGGGTTGTCAATCATCCTGTTGACAAGAGAACAACAAGGGATCTACAATCAATGGTGAGGATTCTATAGGATGCCTGGTGGGTTTTGATCAAGGGCAATACAGTCAAGAGTAATTGCTGAGACCCAAATGAAGGCTGCACCTTATAGTGGACAAGAGAAAAGTAAAAGGAAATAGAGGAAAGAACTGGGAGGCTGAGGACATTTATAGAGGTCTAAATCAAGCATGTACATATGTAAATTTATTTTTATATAACCAAAAGAAAATAAATCTATGTACATATATTTATATGTTAAATATTAAGGTAGCACACAGACATTGGACATTACCTCGATGCAAGAACATTTTGTTCTAATAGCCTGGCATTCTGTAGTGCTCACCTTACCTATAAAATTGCTGAAGATGAAATGGGTGCATAAGCAAATGTGCTGAAGAAAACTGATGGTGCCCAGCTACCGAAAGCTATAGCATCTGGAGCCTCAAAGAATTGAAGGTAAACAAGTGGCCATCTAGTTGAGAATCAACAAAGCCCACATGGAAAAAGCACACCACACGTTTCTTCAATACATGCCACTAGATATATAGAAACTGCAAACCTTTGGGTGAGAAGTTAACTGCTCCACTGTTTGTGCCAGTCAGGAACTCTGAAGCAATAGTAGGGTCTAATAAATATAGAATATATATGCATCTATATGTATAGCAGAGGAAAGAACAGTTGTTAGATTTTGAGTAAAAGGTGTGAAAATATCCATTAATGTTGATGTTGGCAGTAACTTCTGAATGTTCTGTGAGATAGGTGACTAAACTAATTTCTGAACATATATCAGACTTCTCTGATAACTCTCAGAGGAATGGGGGAAGAAATCTTTTCAGGGGATTGGAGCACAAACCAAGGAGACAGAGATGATATTTGATTGTCATTATGTAAACAATAGGTGTTTATTGTAAATCAATGTATTATTTCATATAATAATATTCTTATTTGAAAAGTATGTAAATGTAGTCTACAGAAAAAGCTTTTTAAAAGTAGAGTTGGCACAAATTCAAGTCTTTGGGCACAATTTCAATGCTTAGTCTCTGATAGTACAAGTGGTCATTATTTTAAATATTTCTCATATAGACAGTTGATATCTAAGTTCTTTTAAAAATTAGATGATGTGTGAAATATGTATAGATTTTTCTATATGTCAAGTGCTATATAGCTTATATTCTCTGTGCAGTTTTGTTCATTAAAATGTATTGATTCTTCCAGTGTACCTCCTCCAGTCCAGTTGAATTTGTAAGGTAAAATTGGGACCATGATAGTTGGGAAGAAGAAACCTTCAGGAACTAGAGGGAAGTTGTAAGCTTCATTGCCACCTCACTGCACCTTGACTGGCCTGTCTCCTTCCTGTGTCTCCCCTAAGGGGGTGTCCATTTGGAACTCAAAAAACAGGGAACACAGGACAGATGAACTCCTTGGGGCCAGTAGTGAGAGTGAAACTACCGGATGAGTGGAGGGAAGGTGGGGTAGAGAGAGGGAGCCAACTGCAAGGATCTATACATAGCCTCCTATCAGGAGGACAGACACTGAAGGAGTGGGCAGGGGGAGACACCAGGCAGTATAAGATATTATAAAGTATTGAGGGTTGGTGGGGGAGTGGGGCGCAAGGACGGAGGGGAAAGAATGAGAAGCTGATGGTCCTCAGGTAGTTATTATGCAGGAGGTTTTCACATTGCAGCATGGGGTCTGATTTCTTGCTTGCTGCTTCTGTGAGTACTGATCATGGATACAAGTGAAATGAAATCCTTGACAACATCAATCTTTTCTTTATTACAGCATGAATAGGTGCTTCAAGTCCTCTTTGTTTTCAACAAGTAAGGTTGTGCCATTTTCATGCCTTCTTCCAATTCTGATGCAGCAGTCATCATATAGTCCAATATCTCATTTTCTTTGTTCAGTACACAAGATCTGACTCACACTTTTTCTGATTTTAAACCCATGTGGTATTCCCTTGTTTTGTTTAAACAACTGCCTTTTGGTACATGTTATGCATGAGCACAATGAAGCATTTGGGAATTCCAGTGCTTTGAAATGCTATCCCTAGTTAGAATTCACGCAGCTAAATGTCTTTGCAAAGTCAATAAAACACAAATAACATCTTCTCTGATGTTCTATAATTTCAGCCAGGATCCAACTGGGGTCAGCAATAATACCCCCTTTCTACATCCTCTTCTGAATCTGGCTTAAATTCTGCCAACTACTTGTCTGTTGTAACTCTTTTTGAATTATCTCCAGTAACATTTTATTTGCACGTGATTTTCACAATATTGTTAGATTTTTTCTGCATTCTGGATGGTCACCTTTCTTTGGAAGGGACACAGATATGGATCTCTTTGGGTCATTTGGCCAAGTAGCTATCTTCCAAATTTATTGATATAGAATGACTGCTTCCTGTGCTGAATCAGCTTGGTGGAACATTTCTGTTGTTATTCCAGCAATTCTCAGAGCTTTGTTTTACTCTAATCCATTCAGAACAGCTTAAAGAGGGCGAGATGGTATTTATACCAAGGTAGATTTGATCAAGGGTACAGAAGCAAAGGTTCCCTCTGTGACCTGAAGGATGGATCATGTTTAGTTTGCCAAGGTCCCCAGAGTCTGCTTGGAGATATACTGTTAGAAAATGGTATTAAAAAGAAAGAAAGAAAGAAAGAAAGAAAGAAAGAAAGAAAGAAAGAAAGAAAGAAAGAAAGAAAATTGTACACATTCAGAGGCTTGCCTAATAGAGGCTGCTGATAATTAATTACTGAAAATGATCAGGCATAATCAGGTCAGGTGAAATGATAGGAGGCAGTTGCTAAGTCAATCTGACCAATTGTGTGGCATGCCAGATTGACTGTAACAGGCCAGGCACAAGTCACAATCTGAGAGATACTACTTCATTAAACAGAATACATTGTATTATAGCACAATCTAAGCCATAAATCTAAGTACTACAAATATTTGAATGTCTTTGTATTCACATGTTGGTCCTTAGACACATATAAAACAAGCACCACTGACATTTTTATTACTGAGAAACAATGAAACATTGGGAAAGTGGTGAATTTATGCTTTCCAATCACAGAAACAAAATGTGCCGTTTCTATAGTAGCAAAGAATAAAAAAACCTTCATTTTGTCATTCCTGGGAAACGAGAGTTAAATTTCCATATACCAACACACTTTTTACAAAGTCTTCTCCTGCACTTTCTTCTGTTTGCTAAGGTGTCATTCATAAAGGTCGGCTTTTAAGAAAGTTATTTGAGCTAAAAAGAAAAAGAAAGAAAGAAAGACATCACATACAGTTTCGGTTTACTATAGAGTTGGGCAGTGATACTTTAGACATACTATCATGATCCAATCAATCTGTGGGTGGATGTCATTGTTCATTTCAGTGTGGTTTCCCCTTTCCGCAGTGCTTCTTTAAGAGAAGTAATCACAGGACCTATTGCTTGAACTCCAATAATGTTTTTTTTTATTTTTAAAATGATGCAGTTGGAACAGGATTAGAAGAAATTCTCCAAGGTTTATATCTTTTAAAATGTGAAAATATGAATACACTCATATAAACAATAATAAAGGAAACTCTCCAGGGTCTTCAACCCAACTTAAGAAATAAATTAAAAAAATCAATGACACCTTCAATGTTTAATTCCTCAATCTATAGTTTAAAGCAGGGTCAGCATATTGTGAACTGTTTATGCTTCCTTTGCTTCTTTATTTTTTACATAATTGCTTTTGCTTTTTTAGAGCAGTTTTGGGCTGCAGAAGAACATGGCTCTCAGAGAGTTCTCGTATGCATCCACTTACCCTGCTTTCTTACTTTTGTGTTCACATCTAGTAAAAAAGAGTTGTGTTAGGTTTTTAGAGTTTTGCCAGTGTGATAGGTGAAAAGTGATATTACAACACTGTTTAATTTTGTACAAATAAATATTTAATATGCATAAATTCATAGAAAAATCATATAAAAACGCTTTTTCCATGAGATTTTTATTTCTAATTTTCTTATTATGTGTAAGATTGATTCTGTATTATATGCTTTATAACAGTGGTTCTCAACCTTCCTAATGCTGTGACCCTTTAATACTGGCTATGTTGTGGTGATCACCCAACCATAAAATTATTTTCTTTACTACCTCATAACTGTAATTTTGCTACCATTATGAATTAGGTGATCCCTGTGAAAGGGTCATTCCACCCCAAAGGGATCACAACCCATAGGTTGAGAACAACTGTTGTAGAGGGATTTGTAATTCTATGATCTTTTTATATATTTGATTTTTCTTTTTTCCCCAATAGTTTTATTGACATATAATTTAAATATTATACAATTGAAGAGTTAAATCATTCAATTATATCCAGAGGAGTTGTAAAATCACCACCACATCTATCCTAGAGCCTTCCCCTGAATCTCCATGTTAAAATCCGCTTTACACTGACTTGTGCATTCATGATCAGTTCTGGTGCTCCCTTCCCCTCCTGCCTTCATTATCGACTCCCGACATCCTCTTTCTGTCCCTATCTGTCCCTATCACCTATAATTTTCTCATTATTACTTAAATATTTCTCTTTTCTAGTCATTTAAGATATACCCATAATCACATATTATATGTTCACATTCAAATGGATACATTCTAGATTGCCTATTCTTTTTTCATTTGTTTACCTATGAGTTTGCTAATACATAAATCTATTTCTTAATACTGATGTTTGCAGTCAAACAGATCCAACTCCCCATCTTGACATTATTCTTTATCTAAGATGTTGTTTCTTTTTCTTCTTCATCATGTATGAGCTAGAGACTTCCGTCACTTTGTCTAGCTTCAGAAAAATACTCTTCCCCATTTCTGGTAAAAGGGAAAGGTATATGTTTCCTTCTTTTTCTTTTTTACTTTTTATCATCAGCTCTGTAGAGATTTATGAAACCGATCATCAGTTTTATGTTCAACAAATCGCACACAGTTTGCTTTAGCTTTTCCAGTGCAATCCCCTCAATTCATCATTTCCTCCTCATGTTTCCTGCTTTCCCTGTTCCTTCTTCTCTAACCCTCTGAACGTTCTCTCTGGGTAAATGCTGCCCTTTTTATTTTAAATGCTTGATGATTCTCAGATGGGGGTGGCTTTCAGTTGTACATCTTAAGGCTGACCAACAGCCACAAACTTGAGGGTCCCACCAGTCTCCATTGGACCAGCAAGACTTTCTCTTTCATGATTTTTTTGCTCTGTTTTGTATTTCTCTCCCATTCTATCCAGCATCTTACAATATGATCCTTTTCTGAGTACACAGGAGAGGGAGCCAGGCCCTATTTGATCCCTCAAGACTCAGAGTTGTGAGTTTGTGTGATCCATTAGAAAAATTATTTCCAGATGCCTTTCCATTTTCATCATTTTTCTTTCCTTCAGATGGCGAAAGACCAATAGTTGCAAATTACACGTCTGTTTATGTGCTATAAGATCCTCACCAACACCACTGTTTTGTGGAACGTTTTGTGGAACATTATCTCAACAGATCTTGGTGTCATCGGAGACTATGGTCCTGACCTTCCAGGTCCAGTGATTAATTCCCTCAGTATGTTTGTATATGTCTAAGACACTTTCATAACTTTGACTTCTGTATGCTCTACTACATGCTTGAATATATTTGAATAATTATGAATATGCATATACAATTATTGTTTCCTAAACTTTGATGCATTTGTGGTTATCTTTTCACTCTCTTTCCCACACTGGTTCAGTATGCATGTCTGTCCAAGGATTTATACATGTTATCGTTGTGAGGTGACATGAAGTTTGCTGCAACTATTAGAGACTCTGTGTACAATAGAACAAAGCACTGCCTGGCCCTGCCCCAGCCTCACAATGGTTCTTATGTTGCAGCCCATGCTTGCAGCCACTATGTCAGTCCGTCTCATTGAGGATCTTCCTCTTTGTGGATCTCTAATTTACTAAACATTACACCTGGTCTTCTTAAATAACATGTCCAAAGGACACGAGAGGAAGTCTCGGGACCTTGTTTCTAAAGAGGATTCATTTGGTTATACTTATTTTAAGGCAGATTTGTTCATTCTTGTGAAAGCCTGGGGTACTTGGGGACATTCTTCATCAACACGATAAGTGAAATGCATGAATTCTTCTTCTGTATTCCTTATACAATGCCCAATATTCACATGTATAGCAGGCGATTGAAAGTACCATGGGTTGGGTCATGCATACCTTAATCCTTGAAGTAACATCCTTGCTTTTCAGTATTTTAAAGAGGTCTTGTACAGCAGATTTACCCAGTGCAATGAATCATTTGATCTTTTAAATAATGTTTCCATGAGCATTAATGATGGATCCAAGCAAGATGAAATCCTTGACAATTTCAATCTTTTCTTCATTTTGCATGTTGTTAACTATTGGTCTAATTAGGAGGATTTGGTATTTCTTTACATTGGTTTGTAATCTATCATGAAGGATGAAATCCTTGGTCTTTATCAGCAAGTGCCTCAAGTCTTCCTTTTAGCAAGCATATTTTGTGTCACCTGAATATTGCAGATTGTTAATAGTGACCTCCTCCAATTCCAATACCACATTCTTCATATAATCCAGTTTTTCTAATTATTTGTTCAGCATGCAGACTGAATAGTAGAATGAGAGAACACATTCCTGAAAGGAATCTTCCTGATTTAAAACAATACCACATTCTCTTGTTCTTTCCTCAACTGCCTCTTGATCCATGTACAGCAGCGGTTCTCAACCTGTGGGTCGAGACCCCTTTGGGGGATCCAACAACCTTTTCACAGGGGTCACCCGATTCAAGTAGCAAAATTACAGTTATGAAGTAGCAATGGAAATAATTTGATGGTGGGGGGGGGGGCGCGGATACCACAACATGAGAAACTGTTGGGCTTCAATATTAGGAAGGTTGAGAACCACTGATGTACAGGTTCTACATAAGCACAATTAAGTGTTCTAGAATTTCCATTCTTTTAAGACTATCTATAGTTTGTTATCATCCACACAATTAAATTCCTTTACACAGTCAATAAAACACAGATAGACATCTTTCTGATATTCTCGGCTTTCAGCCAAGAGCTGTCTGTATCAGCAATGATATCCCCTATTCTCTGTCCTCTTCTGAATCCGGCCGGAATTTTTGACAGCTTCCTGGTAGTGTGTGGCTGCTACCATTGTTGGGTGGTCTTCATCCTTTGGGGTCCTCTTTCTGTGGAATGGGCACAAATACGGATCTCTTCCAGGAAGTTGGACAAGTAGCTGTCTTTCAAAGTTCTTGATGTGGACAAGTGAGTACTGACTTTGCTTCATCAGCTTCTTGACACAAGTCAATAAGTATCCTGTCAATTCTTGGAGTTCTTTTTATTCCTTTTTGGCTCATGTCTTCAGTGCAGCTTAAACTTCGTACGTCAGTACAGTCCATTACTGACCACATTATTTCTCTGGAAATGGTTTGATGTTGCCTAGTTTTTATTGGTGCAATAACTCTATGTCTTCTTTCCATCTGCTCTCGATGCTTGCTGCATCTTTTGGTATTTTGTCCATAGAATTTATCAAAATATCACTTGAGGTTTCACTCCTTTTTAAAATTCGTTCAGTTTAGAGATGCTGGACATGTTCTTCTTCTTCTTTTTTTTTTTTTAGGCATCACTGCCCTGGTGGTGGGAGTAGGAGGCCCAGCCTTTGCTCCTGTGAGCGGGAATTGAACCTCCATCCCAGTGGGCCGCAGTCCAGCGCACAACCACTACGCCACCGGGGCTCAGCCCATGTTCTTTTTTTTAACTCTAGATATTTCATTAATACTTCTAACTATAACATTTCATTAAAATATTGACTTTGTCTTCCAGGTTTGCCCTTTGAAATGCTCTCTTCAACTCTTTTACTTTAAATGATTGCAATAATACAATTACAGAGAGCTGCCAGGAATTAAGATCAGATTCAGAAAAGGTCATGTGGCTGAGCCCCGGTGGCGTAGTGGTTGTGCGCGGGACTGCGGCCCACTGGGATGGAGGTTCAATTCCGGCTCCCAGGAGCAAAGGATGGGCCTCTTACTCACACCACCTGAGGGCAGTGATGCCTAAAAAAAAAAAATTAAAAAAAATAAAAGGAAAAAAAAAGAAAAGGTCATGCAACTATGGGAGGATATTATTATAAACAGCAAATAGATCTTGCTTGAAATCAGAGCATATTCGAAAGATGTTTAATAATATATTATTTACTATGTAAGGACATTCATTCATATGGATCACAAGAAACTACTGATAGCCTTTGGAATGATGGAAATTCTAGAACACTGAGCTGTGGTTATGCAGAACCCTTACATAGATCAAGAGGGAGCTGAGAAAACAGAATATGTGAATACTTCACTGTTTAAAATCAGAAAAGGTGTCAATCAGTGTCTTTCCTCTCACCATATTTATTCAATCTCCATGTTGAGCACAGATCCAGAGAAGCTGTATTGTATGAAGAAGAATGTGTTATCAGGAATAGATGAAAAATTATTAACAACCTGCAATATGCAGATGGCACAATCTTGCTTGCTGAAAGTGAGAAGGATTGCAAATTCTTGCTGAAGGTCAAGGGTTGCAGCCTTCAGTAAAGATTACAACTGAGTGTAAAGAAAACTCCAATCCTCACAACGAGACCAATAGGCCAAATCATAACTGGATAAAAGCTGGAAATCATCATGAATTCATCTTGCTTGGATCCATGATCAATGCGCAGGGAGGAAGGAGTCAAGAGATGAAATGGTGCATTTGCATTGCGTGAATCTGCTGCTCAGGTCCTCTTTAAAATGGTGAAACGCAAGAGTGTTACTTTGTGCATCAAGGTGTGCCTCAGCCACACCATGGGATTTTCAAATGCCTCCTATGCCTGTGAAACTTGAACATCAAATAAGGAAGAGAGAAGAAAATGAAACGCGTTTGAACTATAGTGCCGGAAAAGAATATTGAAAGTATCATGGGCTGCCAAAAGAACCAACAAGCCTGTCGTGGAAGAAGTACAGCCAGAGCGCTCCTGAGTGGCAAGGATGGGGAGGCTTCACCTCATGCAGTTCTGGCTCAAGTACGTTGGACATAGTCTCAGAAAAGTTTAGTCCCTGGATAAGTGGTGGGTAGAAAAAAAGGTGAAGACCAGCAACAAAAAGAATCGACATGGTGACTACAACAATGGACTCAGACTGAACAATTGTGAGGACTGTAGAAGACCAAGTGGTGTCTTGTTATGTTGTACATAGATTTGCTTATGGGTGGGACCCAACTCCAAATTACCTAATAAGAACAGCAACATGCTAGAGTTTTAGTTCACTTACCCTTTTTTGAGATAAAGTTGCTAGCACTAAGTTAATTCTGACCCAAAGTGATACTTGATAGCCATTGACCACCAACACTCTGTAGCCCTTGTAGTAGAATTTATGCCTAGGAGAGCCTTGTCACCTTTGCTATCATCCTGGTTGCATCAATGATGAATTATTTGATCTGTTTATTTTTGTAGGTTCCTGGTTTAATTTTAATTGGTCTTTGACAAATATTTTCCTTTGTTTTTGTTTAACTCTTTGTGATTCAGAAATCTGTTTAAAGATTGCCATTATTTCCTAAATATATTTATGTTTTACAATGTAAGTGTATTTTAGAATATAGTCATAATTTTGATGTGTCAATATATATTCCTTGAGTATTTAAAACACACTTTACCTAGCTTTGATTTTCTCCAAAAAATTAAGTACAGTATGTCTTTTTCTTTATCTAGGATATTCATCTTGGATTCCTGTAGTTTTTCCATCAGCTGGTATTCCTTCATATTCTAAAAAATGTATGATGTAACATGGAAATTTAAAAATACATTTAAAATTATATTTTAAAATGATTTACAATTTTATTTATGAAATGTAATTTAAAATATCTTTGTCCATGTTCATTTCTTTAAAGAGCATCTTTTAGCAATGCTTTTCCATGATGAATCCTTATGGAATCAGAATTACTATAACCAGTGACTTTAAAACATTTTAATTACTAAAAATCAGCTCAACATTTTTTACAACCCTTTATAAATAGCTAAATTAATTTTACAGCTTTCCATCTTATGTTCATAGCTATATAACTTCTATCTTATATATTTTTAAATTATAATAACTATTTTCTACTTGGAGAAAATACTTGCCAGGAGTAAGATATCTGCATCTTAAATTTTGGTGGAAATTTATAGGTAATAAATTTGCTAATTATTTTTAATCTTCTACCCTTCAGAATTGTTTCTACTTTAATTGATAAAGTCCGAGAAAATACTCATGTACTCAAACTTGGCGTATATAGAAATGCTTATAATAGTTTGTTAGAATTGCCTATTTGCTACTTTCATACCCCTTCTGGTTCTATAAGGTTGATAAGAACATAAGCTTGCATTTGTAACAAGCACTCCAGATGCTTCTTAGGCACAGAATTAAAGATCATAATCTCAGGAAGCCTGTAAAATATTGCTTAAAAGTCTTTTAGTCATTCTCAAATTCCTTCTTTTCATTTGACATATGTCTGCTACGGTGCTTACTAAAGCTGGCAACATGTCGAATTGAGTTTTATACTTTAATTTACCTTCAAGCTGATTATTTCCAGGCTGAGATTAATTTGTTTCATATTCTTGGTCTTTAAGATTTTTATGACTTGCATATTTTTACTTTGTTTTTAATATTTGTTATGAATTACAATTTTGACATTTGATCATATTTTTAGAGATGTTTCAATGCCTTATTTGGGAATATAATCCTACCTTTTATTTTGCCAGTTCACTATCTGTGCATTTTCCTTCTCTGATCACAGTCATATAATGAGATTACAAGTCAATATTTTCATGTTTCTTTTCCTCCTCCCTCTTTCTGTGGGACATCCCCTCTTTAGATCTTATACCATTCATTCTTTCCTGGCTCTCTTCTCATTTTTCATGCTAACTTGGTATTGCTTACTTTAGGGGTGGGCTTAGGAGTAATATTTCCTCTCTAGGACAATCTCTGAATAGTGATTTAAGATGCCTACTCTATAAATCTTTAGTGATTACTAAAAGAAATAAGATATTAACAAGTCTAGTGAAAATCCAGGGAGATATTAATGTTATCATATAACTCTAGTGCCACAGTGGTTAAGCACTGTGTTACTAACCAAAATGTAGGTGGTTTAAATGCATCATCTGTTCCATGGAGAGAGATGTGGCAGTCCAATGTTGTAAAGATTAAAGCCTCAGAAACCGAGAAGGCAGTTCTGTGCTATGCTCTAAGGTCACTATGAGTCTGAATCAACTCAGTGATGTTGTTGCTATTGTTTCTCATATTAATATTATTCGTTTGCTTTTGTTAAGTGTCCTCAAGTCCACTGAGACTCATAGTGACCTCACAGGACAAAGTTGAACTGTTCCAAGGGGCTTTCCCGGCTATATTCCAATGGGAGCAAATCAGCTCTGTGTTTCTCCCATGATCTGCATATTTATTTGCCTTATTTATTTATTTTCCAATAAATAAATCATATTTATTACCTTCATAGACAACATATTACCTTAATTGGCTACCATTTTTTTCTTGTTGCTCTCCTGAATCATGCTTGTGGCTCCTCTAGAACTAACGTCTGATCCACAACTGATCACAGGGCAACATTTTGTTCTGTTGTGCCTGGGATCTGCACACACTGTGGACCAGCCAGACAGCAACTGCAAAATTAGTACTGATTCTGGAAGAGTCATACTTTTATTTGATTATATTTAAATTAAAATATAATTTATTATAGCAATGTAAAACATAGATTGACTAAGTGCTACAAAATGAATTACATTTGGCTACTGTCAAGAAGATGGTAAAATATTTTGCACTGTTATTTGAGTTTATCCTTTAATAGGGACGAGATTAGCAGGAGCTGCGTGTGTCATATTTCATAGTTGTTTTGGTTGAGTACTCAGTCTACAGTGAAAATCTCAGCAGACGCTGAGAAAATAAGTGGCTTGAGATATTGAGTCTAGCTATTTACAAGTGCCATCCTTCTGGAAAAGACATAAAATAGCAAAAAATCGGAGCATAAGCCAGATGACACATGAACTAATTCTTTGTCATAGACCTTTAGCAAATGTATCTCACAGTGAAAAACAAAATCAAATACAACTGCCCCGGGGGCTTTTCAAACCTCTCTGTCTTCTGTTCTCCACTGGCCAAGACCAGGTATCTTGGAGACTTAGC
Organism: Nesogale talazaci; assembly: GCA_004026705.1. Taxonomy (NCBI): domain Eukaryota; kingdom Metazoa; phylum Chordata; class Mammalia; order Afrosoricida; family Tenrecidae; genus Nesogale; species Nesogale talazaci. The sequence continues at coordinate 76,267 of PVJH01004278.1, forward strand.
TCCAGTGGTTAGGCATTCAGAGCAAGAGTTCACCCTCTGAGAAACATGGCAAACAGGGTCAGGAATCACAGCTGATTAGAGGAAAATAACTTCAGCCTAGCATCAATTCAGCCACCACCACAGGGGGTAGTTGGGAAGGATAAATGATTCTAATAATGGACTTTAAGTTGTGCTCTTTTGTGTACTCAAATTTATATTAAATAAAAATCCAATAGGTTTTGTACCAGAATTGACCCTTCGCATAGTTTGCAAGTATGATTGTTTTGATGTTGATTTTTCTTGCTTTGTTTTTATTTCATTATTTTTAATAAGATCATAAAAATGAACTTCTAGGAAGTTAAATGGAGGATAATAACCATAGGAAATATTTTTCAATGTTTATGTAAAGATAGGTTCATACTGGAAAGCAAATGATACACTGTTAATAACATTTTTTGCTGTCCTGAAACTTTTTTTTTAGTGAGAACATATTTTTAACAGATTTCTCTAATCATAAATTGCCATGGTTTATGAACTGCTTTAGTTATCTACAGCTGTTATTATGAAAATTACCAAATGTGAGTGGTTTTAAAAAAACCAAAAATGCATTTTCTAACAGTTTAGGAGACTAGGAATCAGAATCTAGAGTGTAAGCTCTAGGGCAGTGATTCTCAACCTTCTTAATGCCACAACCCTTTAATACAGTTCCTTATGTTGTGGTGACCGCCTACCCCCCCCCCCCAACCATACCATTATTTTCATTGCTACTTCATAACTGTAATTTTGCTACTGTTATGAATCGTAATATGCTACTGTTATGTGAAAGGGTCATTAGACCCCCAAAGGTTGAGGACCGCTGATTGAGGAGGTCCTCAGAACAGGAACTCTGGACAGAAAGAATGTTTCTGATTCCTTTTTGGTGGTAGTAGGCCACACTGAGAGCTGCTTCCTGTTTAATCTTTGATTTTTCAAAAGAGATAGACTGAAGATAAATTCACTTCAATAGAATTGAATTCAATAGACTTCTGAACATAATACCCAAACCAAATTCACTGCCCTGACTCAATACTGACTCTCAGCAACCCTGCCTCCTCCTGCACTGTAACTGTTTACGGGAGTAGAAGGCCCACTCTTTGTCCCAAGCAGCAACTCGTGGTGTCAAATTGCAGAACTTGAGATCACAGCTCAATGTGTAACCACTGTATCATCAGGGTTCCTCCTTGACGTCATTTAGGCAAGAATTTTTTTCTTCAGTACTTTTAGCATGAGACCTGAGCATAATCTAGTCTACCATGTTTTTGTAACTTGAGATCACTGGCTCTCAACCTGTGGGTCAGGACCCCTTTGGGGGCTGAACAATATCACAGTAGCAAAGTTACAATTATGAAGTAGAAAGGAAATAATTTTATGCTTGGAGGGTCACCACAATATGAGGAACTTAGGAAAGGGTCATTTTATTAGGGAGGTTGAGAACCACTGCTCTAGATCCTTTCATATTTTATTACAATAATTCAAATTTTCTTTTCATATTATCTTTGGAATCATCTCGTTGGCTTTTTTTCATCATAGTTTCTTCCAGTCATTTCAGTTTCCCTGTGTTTAAGAGCAAGATTAAGTCTCTTGAGACATAGGTTGGGTAGCTGGAGAGGGGATCGTTCCTCTCTATACAAGGGGCCCTTCCAGGAGGAAGCTGTTGCAGAGAATCAGGGAGCCCAACCTACTACAAAGACTCAAGGGCTACCTTCATTATTGGTCCTGGAATCCCTGTTAACACCGCTGACTGAATTAAGCCCACCAGGCCTAGAATGGGGCCCACCCAGGTGTAGCGCCCACCTAGGTGTACCACCTTTCTGGCTCTAGCTAATGAAAATCTCAAAAGTTTTGTTCCATCATCAACATTAAGGGTTGATTCTACTTTGAGGCGGCAACTCTTCCCCAGTTGTATTCTGAGTGCCTTCTAACCCAAGACATGCTCGTATCCTGGCACTGCATAAGTTGATGTTCCCCGAATATACACACGATTTTCTTGCCTGGTTTTTCAGGAATAGTACACATCTTCCTTTTTCCTATTCTGCCTTGGTCTAGAAGCTCTGCTGAAACCTGTGCACCATGGGTGGAGTCTGCTGGTGATGGAAGATGCAAGCCATCATAGCACCACAAATTGGTTCATGAGTGGTGGACCAATGGAACAAATAATGGTGAGAGAATACAAGCCTGATGCACATCATTCCTGATTTTAAGCAATGGAATTTACTCTTGTTTTGTTTGAATGACTACCATGTGGGCTACGAGCAGGTTCCACACGAGTGCAATTAAAGGTACTTGAATTCCCATTCTTTGCAATGTTATTCATAATTTGTTATCTTCAACACATGTAATCAAGACAACTAGGACAATCTTTTCGTTATAATCTCCTATCAGTCAGGCTTCATTTCATGTCAGCGATGATATTCTCCATTCCATGTTTTCTTCTGAATCCAATTTAAATGTTGGGGGAATTCCCTTGTCAATATACTGCTGCAGTTATTTGTAACTCTATTTAGCAAAATGTTGCTTCCATGTTATATTAATAGTTGCTTGATAATGTCTGTATTCTATTGAGTTTCTTTTCTATAGGGTAGGTAGAAATAAGGATCTCTTCCAGTCTGTTGACCAACTTTCTTAGCATGTGTGAGAGAGCAATTATAGCATTGCATCCATTGGTCGTAATATCTCAATTGATATTCTATCAATTTAAGGAATTTGTTTTCACCAATGTCTTCAGAATAACATAAACTTCTTCATTTGATACCCTTGGTTCTTCAATATATGCCACCTCCTGAAATTTTAAAATATCAACCAATTATATTTGATAGACAGACTGTGTATTGCATCAATTCTTTTATTTTGATTTTTCCTTCATTATTTGATATTCTGCCCAGAGAATTCTTCCATATTGGATTTCAAAGCCTGCATTTTTCTTCAATTCTTTCATCTTGAAAAGTTTTATTTTCCCACTTCTTGATTTTCTACTTCAAGCTGTTTGTATATCTTGTGATAGTACTTTGTCTTCTCAAACTTTTAAAATCTCTTTACTTCTTATTCTTTTAAATTTCTTCTATTCCTGTTAATAGAACTTCTATTCTATGTTAAAAAGCAGATTTCAAAGCCTTTTTTGACATCTGTATTGTTTGTTTTCTCTTTTCATATCTATTTAGTAATCCTTCTCATATATGATGTCCTTTATGTGATCCAGGAGATTTAATTGTTAAAATATCTTCTTTAGAGAGTCTGATAATTTGACTAAGATGCACTGAAAGTTGTAATTTGACTTGTTTTAACTTTCTGCAGTTTCAACTTCAAATTACATATGAACAATGGATAGTCTGTCCTGTAGTTGCACCCTTGTCTTGTTCTAATAATATTGAGCTTCTCCGTTGTCTTTTCCACAAATACAGTAAATTTGATTCCTGTGTAATCCTGATAATGAGGTATTTGTGTACAGTTGCTATTTATGTTATTGAAAAAAATTATTCACTAAGTTGTTGGTATTGCAAAACTGTGTTATTTGACCTCTAGTCTCATTTTTATCAAACAATACCACACCTTCTAAACTTTCTCATTTCAATTTCCAGTACTCTTCTGTGTTAGTCCAGGTAGACTAGAGAAATAAATCCAGGGAGACTCTTATGTGTATAAGAAAGAACTTTATATAAAAGAGCGATTGTATATTGAGAAAACATCCCAGCCTAGTCCAGTTCAAGTCCATAAGTCTAATATTAGCCAATATGTCTGATACCAATCTCTAATTTCTTCTTCAGATTCACACAACACATGCAATGATTCTGAATATAGGAAGATCACAGGTCAATAGGAGGAAAATCTTGTGGATCCAGTAGTGGAGGAAGCATCTCTGCATAGTAAGGGTCACCATGTGACTCCTCCAGCTTCAGAGTTCTGGCTCCATCAGCATAACTCCATGTAGCTTGTCAATAGGAATGTGCTGTGGAGATTGAGCAGAGAAACTCTCTTATCTCTATGGAGGAAGACAGAGTTTCCCAGAATCCTCAGAGGCCTCATTGGCTATCACCTTGTTGACAGGCTAGACTCCACTCCTTCACTAAACTTGACAGGAGATTATGTAACTGTCATATCTTCAATGTATCTTTTATGCATATTTGTGGCAGTCATGTGCGTATGTTAATTTTATGATTGAGGTATAGGGGTGGAGTCTGGCCTGTTAATCTGGAGATGGCCATTGAGTAGCCAATGAGGCCTCTGTGTGGGCATGGCTTTCTCCTGAGACTTCTGGGAAATCTCGTGATATTTCCCTGATGAAGATGAGAAGCTATCTTCCCCAGTTGTTGGGAGTTAGTTTCAGAGACGATTAGTCACACACAAGATGGCAGCGTCTGAAAAGCTGGAGGAGCTGGCAGAGAGACCACACGCCTTTGCCCTGATTGAGCCAGATCTCTGAAGCTGGGGTGGCCACGTGGAGACCTCTGCCAGTGATGAATTGCTTCTGCTGTTGATAGACCCTGAGCCCTGGAAGCAAGGAGCCATTTGGAGACCCCTGCCAGGATTCTGTACCTACTGACCTGTGACTTCGTGAGTCAGAAGGAGACTTTGTAGACTGATTTTGGGTATATGGGTTAATATCAGACCTGTGACTTTGTACTGGACTGGATTGGGATGCATTCTTAGTGTCACATTCCTTTTGTATATAAACCCTTTCTTTATATCTATATGCATGTCTTTGAAATTTGATCCTCTACTCTACCCGGACTGACACAATATTTGATTATCTTCAGATTGTAGAAGTTGGTAAAAAAAAAACCTTTCTATTTCTTCATCTTTGGAATGAGGCTAGTGTGTCTATTTGAATACTATGTGTCTTCCTATAGATGTATTGTTATTAGCCTTTTACTGATAGTGTTGTACTTCAGGACAGGTCTTGAAATGCTATTTTCTGTGATTACTATGAAGCCATTCCTCTTACATTTCTGTTCCTGCCTTATTGAACAAATATGGCTGTCCAGTTCAGAATGGTCAGTTCCACTCTATTTTAGTTCACTAATGCCTAGTATATATGCATTCCATTTTCTTTTTTAAACAGATGTTTGAAACTTTTTTCCTTCTCGTTTTGTTTGTGCTTCAGCAAATTTCGCTTCTCCTTAATCGTCTTTTCCGTGCTGTTCAACCTGTGGCACTCAATCAGACAATGTTCTGTTCCTGGTCATAAGGTTTTCTTTGGACAGTATTTTAGAAGTAGATAACCTGGTCCTCCTTCCCACCCTGTTGTAGTCAGGATACTACACAAAGCCACGGGTGACCTTGCTGGTATTTGAAAAACCAAGGATATAATGTGTAGTATCAGACAAATAAAGCATCAGTAGTGGAAATCTTTGTCTCCTTTCTCTATATGTGGAGTTGGAATTTCTTAGCATCTCTATGTGTCTTCGCATCAATCTTTCTCTTATTCTTCGAGTGCCTCCACATAAGCACATATTTTACGCTCAGCTACTCCTTCTTGGTTGTGGAAGGTACCTCTTTTATTACCTGCTAAGTACTTTGGGGAAGATAGAAACCCAACAAACAAAAGCAAAACATATTTTAAAGTAGCTGTTGGGACATAGACAAGTGCATTTAAGAAAGGCATTGATGGTATGTAGATAGGATCTCCTATTGTTATTTCAAACTCAGATACCATCTGAACTAGACTCATTTGTCACTTGAGATGGTTATTTCTAGATGCATATCTGAAAGTGTCCTGTGTTGCTACATGACATTTGAGGAGGATAGCTAAATAGACCAGTCGCTAAGGAGACAGCTTGATGGTTGTAGCAATGGTTCACATATTAGTAATTAAGGTTCACATTAGTAGTATGGTGCACAGTACCCAGTCCTTAATCTTGAGCTTGTGTGATTGAACACCCAGCAAGATTGGCCCCCTAAATGTATTAATATCAGCTATTTCTTCAGAAGTTGAATCAGGGACAACATTCACGTTTTCTTATGGAATTCAGACAGGAAATAGTTCCCAAAAGTGGCCATGCGAAACACAAACCTGCACTTTGCCAATAGATATCACCTGTGTGGTAGGAAAAAGAGAGATTTCCCTGGTTTAATCACTTTAGTCAATTTGGGAAACTCCAGTATAAAGGTTAGCAGGAGAAAAACAAAAAAACATGATGTTCTATAGAAATAAAAGCACTTAAGCTTCATCTTCCATACTTAGGACACATTATTAGCAAAGATTAATCCTTAGAAAAGAATATCATTTTAGCAGAGGAGAAAATGATCAAAAAAGGAAGAAAACTCACAATACAATGGATTGATAGAATCGCCACAAGAATGGGTGCAAATATCTCAAAGTTGGTGAAGATAGTGCAGAACTAAGGTCTCTTTCTGTTACCCATGAGGTCACCATGAGTCAGAGCTGACTGAACAGCAGCTAAAAACAAACAAATATGTCGTCTTGCAACTCAGGCTGAGTTAGTCTACACAGCATTTCAAACATATTACAATATGGGACCTAATAACAACCTGACGTCCCAATGTTCATGCATAGTTTGGGAGAAACCACAGTAAACCATGGCAGCCTGATCTTATTAAGGTATGCTTTCTATTCCTTGGCATGCATCAAAGCTATATCAGTCTTTCTTTATTTTGCACCCTGACACAGCTTCTTGGGCTTACAACTGAAAGCCTTTCTGGCTTGTCAAAGGAACTGACTGAAATCAGACTCAGTATTTTTCCTTATTATCAAAGGATCCCACAAACTTTTAGAAATTCTATTCTCATGAAGTCCTTAAATACTACATCAGAAACAGATTAAATGCCTCAGCTTTAGCTTCCGTCCTGTATTTTTATTTTGACCTCAGTAAAAACTCAAAGCAGCTGATATCATAAAATCATTTTCAAATAAGTGTTTACTGTTAAAAATTACTGACTCAAGCCATAGTATTTTCAGTACCCTCAGACACATATGAATGCAGGACAATGAATAAGAAGAAAGAAGCAAATATAATGCATTTGAATTAAGGTTATGGCAGTTGATGGCCATACTACCCAGAACGCACCCGGTCTCATCTGAATTAAGGTTATGGCAAAGGATATTAACTATGCCTCGTACGGCCGAAAGAACTAGCAAATCTGTATTGGCAAGATTTTATCTCATGTTCTTTGGAAAAGTGATCTGGAAGGACCAGTCACTGGCAACAACATTGTGGCAGTCATTGTACTCGTGAGTCAATTTCATATTTGGGAATGTAGGGGTGGAGTCTAGCCTGTCAATCTGGAGATAGACAATGTGACCTCTGTGTGGGCATGGCTTTTTCTGAGGAATTCTTGGAAGTCTCGCAATATTTCCCTCATGGACATGAGAGACCATCTCCCCAATTATTGGAAGACGTTCGACTGACAAGACAAAATGGCAGCACTGAGGAACTGGAGGAGCCGGAGGATAAGCCACGTGGCCTTACTCTGATGGAACCAGACCTCTGAAGCCAGAAAAGCCACAGAGAAACCCCTGCCAGTGCTGTTTCTATCACCAATGGATACTGCTGATAGACCCTGAGCCCTGGAAATGAGGAGCCACGGGGAGACTTCTGCCAGCACCAGGGCTCTGCATGCACTGGCCTATGACTTTGTGAGTCAGAAGGAGACTTTATGGACTGGTGTTGGACACATGGGCTAATATTGGACTTGTGACCTTGGACTGGACTGGGTTGGGATGCTTTCTCAATGTCCATTGTTCTTGTATATAAACCGTTCCCTTATATCCATATGCGTGTTCATGAATTTGTTTCTCTAGTCTACCTGGACTAACACAGACATTGAGCATGGCAGAGGGTCAATAAGGAATCAGAAAGCCCTCAATGAGATGGATGGGACCAGGTGTGTCACAATAGGCTCCCACGTAACAGTGATTGTGAGGGCACAGGACTGGCAGCTTAGTTCTCTTGTACCTAAGAACTTCTCAGAGTTGGGACCAACTCCAAGGTACCTAATATCAACAATGATTCACTCCTTAGCTCTAGCCCAAGTCCGTTCTCTCTCTTTCCCCCTCCCTCCCCTCTGTTATCTTCTCATTGTTCCTGTTGTTTTGTGCCATTGAGTCAGCTCTGAGTCATAGTGATCCAATATACAGAAGAATGAAAAAATTACGTGATCCTCACAATTATTAATTTGTTTGAGCTCATTGTTGTAGTCAGTTCTCATGAAGCTTGAAAATATGTATTTGGTGTAGTTTTAACAAGACATTTCACCTTTGACTATCTGAAGGTATAAAGTTTACTAGGGATGGAAATAATCAGAGGAATTTTGGTAATTAAAAAATGCCTGTAAATATTTTTGAAAGAAATTTGCATATTCCTATCATATATCCCTGATGATATTTGTACATCAGTCCATTTGTAGACTAGCCACTGGTTTTTCTGCCTTGAATGATTGTTCCTCCTTCTAAATTAAGGTTATCAGACAAGAGAGATCAGTTAGATTTAAATTTTAGATGAACAATCAATAATTATTTTGTGTATCAATTCCATATACTAAAAATAGCTATCTAAATTCCAGTTTAACTAGATATCTGCTATTTTTCATATTGGCAAGCCTCACATGAAAAATGAAAAGTACTCACTAACAGATGGAACAAACAATAAATATTTATACTTTCAGTTAATTTTTCTCCTGGCCACATTGATAATGTTTATAGCTGCTTCTAATGGTGACTGTTTAAGATTGATGTCAAAATGTAAAAGAAGTTTTTGCCTACCATGAAGGAAAGTTTATTGCTATCACTGGGTGTCATGTCAGCTCTACCTACCAGTGACCCTAAAATTCAATAGAATGAAACCTTGGACAGTCCAATGCTGTTCTCACTGTTGTCCTGTGGGGGCCTGTTGTGGGTAGCTACTGTGACAAACCATTTCTTTGGAGGTCTTCCTCTTTTTCATGGACCCTCTATTTTACCAAGCACGGTGTTCTTCTGTAGAAACTGGCCTTTTCTAATAACATGTACAATTATGTAACAAAAGTCTTACTATCCTCACTTGACTCTTCTGTGAAGGACAAATTATTAATAACCCTTCTCCTAATCCTGATGCTTCATTCTTCTTCATATCAAGCTGCTTCTTGGATTATTTGTCCTGCACAAAAATTGCATAAGTATGGTGGAATGATATAACCCTTACCCACAACTTTCCTGATTTTTAAACCATACAATATTCTCTTGTCCTGTCCAAACAGTTACTTTTTGGCCCATATACAGGAACACAATGAAATATTCTGGAATTTGCATTCTTCTCCATGATATCCATAGTTTATTATGATCTACATAGTTAAATGCAATAAAATAAAAATCAGTATCTTTCTGGATCTTTAACCAAGATCCATCTCATGTCAGCAATGATATCCCTTATGCCAATCCTATTCTGAATCTGGCTGGCAGATCCCTGAAGATGTACTTCTGCTACCATTTTGGAAAGCTTAGAAATCATAAATGTCATTGCTGTGTACTCTTAGACAACTGTACTGAGCAAAGCTGCTGCAAAAGAACTTCTTTGCTGTGTTAAAAAGAAAAGATGACATTTTAGCTACTTCATCATGTGTGCAAGCAGGACCATGACTAAAGAAGGTCAAAGAAGAATTGGTGTGCTCGAATGCTGGTGTTGTCAAATAATATTGAATATACCTCACCCCTGACTCTCCATTCTCTAGGAATCAGGATTGATCAGCATGCTGTCATCTTGTCTTGTCAGTAGTTTCTCTCTTGGAGACTGAATCAAGTCTCACTACTCCAATTGGGAAATACCGCAAGACTTCCCAGAATTCTCAGGAGAACGCCATGCCCACACAGAAGCCTCATTGGTTATGTCCAGATAAACAGGCTAGACTCCACCCCTACACTCCCAATCATGAAATTGACATGGAGAATGGAGGAGTCAGGGGTGAGGTCACATGGACTTGCCCTAAGGAGACCCCTGCCAGCAGTGATATGTTTCTACTGCTTCTACTGCCACTAGGCACATAAGATTCTGCACCCACTGGCATGTGATTGTCCTGGTGTCATTGCATGTGTTTTGTAAGTCGGAAAGAGACTTTATAGACTGGTATCAGACATATGGGCTAATATTGGACTTGTGACCTTGGATTGGACTAGGCTGGGATGCTTTCTCAATGTTCCATTCCTCTTGTATATAAACCTTTCCCTTATATCCATATGCGTGCTCATGAATTTGTTTCTCTAGTCTAACCGGACTAACACAATCAGATTTCTTACTTGTTGTTGGTGGTAATACCCCTCTTTGTAGCAAGTATGAAAATAATGTACCATATATACTTGAGTATAAGCCAACTCAAATATCAGCTAGGAACTTAATTTTACCAAACTGCATTAAAAATATGCTGAAGAACTCAGCTTACACAGGAGTATATATGGTACTTTTTGTTTGTTTGTTTTTAATTATTTTATTTGGGGGGGCTCTTACCACAATCTGTACATATATCCATTTTATCAAACACATCTGAACATATGTTGTCATCATCTTTTCCCAAACTTTTTCTTTATAATTGAGCCTCTGGCATCAGCTCCTCATTTTTCCCCCTCCCTCACTCATGCCTCCTTGATAATTTTTTTTCATGTCTTACACTGACATATCTCATTTCACCCACTTTTATTCTGTTCATCCCCCTGGAATGGGGGCCATATGTCAATCGTAGTGTTCATACCCCCTTAGTTCCCCTCCCTTGCCCCGGTCCCAACTCTTAACCTCCTAGTATAGATTCTCTCCTTACTTATCTGAGGGCTTTATCCATTCTGGCTTTCCTGTGTGGCAAGCTCCTTCTGTACTAGTATATATGTTCTGGTTTTGCCAGATTTGTAAGATAGAATTGGGGTCATAGTGGGGGAAGAAACATTAAAGAACCAAAGGAATAGTGTGTACTCATCAGTACTAAACGGCAGCCTGACTGGTTCTTCTTTTCCTTGTGACCTTCCTTACAGGGTGCGTCCAATTGACTACTGATGGGCTTTGGGTTTCCACTCTTCCTTCCCCCTTATTCCCATTGAAATGCTTTTTATTTTGGGTCTTTGATACCTGATACCTGATCCATTAACCCCTCATAATCACACAGGCTGGTGTATTCTTCCATGTGGGCTTTGTTGCTTTTTAGCTATACAACTACTTGTTTATTTTGAAATCTTTAAGACACCAGATGCTATATCTTTTGATAGGTACCATCAGCTTTTTTTCACCACATTTACTTATGTACCTGGTTTGTCTTCAGCTATCCTGTTGGGAAGGTGAGCATCATGAATGCCAATTTAATAGAACAAAGTGTTCTTGCATTGAGGGAGTATTTGAGACCCAATATCCAATGCCCAATATCCATCTACTACCTTAATTCTAAACCTATAAATATATGCATATAGATCTATTTCCCCATCATATATAAGTATATTTACCTCTGTACATGCCTATATTTAGTCCTCTAGAAATGTCCTTTGCCTCCTAGTTATTTATTCTATTTCCTTTTACTTTCCTCCGGTCCCACTATCAAGCTCAGCCTTCATTTGAGTTTCAATAATTCCTCTCAGTTACATTAGCCTTGATCAAGGTCTACCAGACCTCTTACACCCTCCTTGCTACCAATTTTGGATCACTGGTTTTTCCCTTGTCCCTGGGCTTGTTGACACTACTTCCTTCTCCCCATCTTCCCCTCTCCCATGTGCCCCTGGAACAGTCCATCAGTCCAGTTGTTTTCTCCTTTAGATTGTTCATCCAGCCTATCTTATCTAGATAGACTTGTAGAGATAATAATATGCACAAAAACAAGATAGAGCAAAACAAAGAAACAAAGAAAAGAAAACAATAGTAACAACAACAAAAAAACAATGACAACAACAAAAAAGAAAAAGACTAAATAGTTTAAGGTCTGTTTGTTGACATTATAAGGATGTTTCACAACATTAGTTACAATGTTTCAGATGTTATCTGAGAAACTTGAGATGTGAGCTAGACAAAGTCCGCGTTCATGATACACCAGAAAAGAAGCAAACACAAGACGTTAGATTTTGAAGTTGGTCTCTGCCATATTTGGAAATTATTTTGAGAATAATTGAGAATCCACTTTAGTGGTATTCAAGCAGAGAATTGAGAAGCAATATTGAAACCTTATTGTGTGGCATTTTTTTTACCCATTATTACCTTATTTAATTTTGATGAATCTTTCTGGTTTTAACTTTCTTAACTTACACATAAGGAAATTATGAGTCAGCCAAGTTTTTTTTTTTTTAACTAGCACAATGTAAAATAGCCAATTAATGGCAGTGTTGGCATTTGACTTTAATTTTGGCTTCAAAATTCCAGAGTCTGGACATTTGAGACTTCCGTACACATCGCCCTTAGAAGAAGTGGACATGTTGCTGGTGAGAAAATGCTCTCAATAGTCTGGCTCTCAGGCCACCCAGTTTTCCTAATGCTTCCTTTAAAAGCTTATCCCCCTAGGGTATTTTATGAGCCAGGGGAAGGGAATTTACCTAACTTGGGAATGCTATGCCCTTCCTTATCAACAATGGCCTCATGGGGCCTGCTTCAGGCTTTTCATCCCCTTTGAACAGGTCTGCCAAGCAGTTCACAGGCAACATGGGCAAACTTAATTAAATTCAAGTGAGTGTTGTTATCAAGACCTGACAGGCGCAGTTGTGTGCAGCTGAATAATTGAGTTGTGTGGGTTTTTTTTCTCCTTCTTGGTGGTAGGCTTTTTTGGGGGGTTGTGTTTTGTTTTCTTTTGCTTTCTAAAGATGACCCAGGCACTTTTCATAAAGCTGTTTTCTAGTAAGACTGCCCTCCATCAAAGAGAGGCAGTTTGGTTGCCAGGTTACCATGAGAAAAGAGAACTCTAAAGTGACAATGCCGACCTTTCCTTCGGGTGTCCGGCGGCTATACTTGCTCAGTACAAAAGTACCTCCCAGAGACCTCACAGCTAGAACTCCACAGTGTCTCCACCTGAAACCCAGTCTGTGACCAGGGAGGCACAGCCAAGCGTTGTTGGTTCCTCATTTATGGTTAGTAATGATCTAGTCTTTGTAATAATTTCCAGTATGAAATACAAAGCAAATACTAATGATAGAGTCAAGGTTTAAATATTTTTCTTTTATATTTGAAATAGTGGGGACTGGTAGAAATTTTCCACTTATCTCTAGTATACAGGGTTTTCGAAAAGACTTTTGTTTGAAAAATTTGAAGATATTTCACCACAAGAAGATCCTGCTATGGTGGGAAGTCCCCTAACTGTTCAGAAATACACTATATTATTTCATTCCTTTAAATATACTCTAACATGATCTCTCCCATTCTGGTACTGGCAAGGGGTATCATTGTGCAGAAATGTTACCCCTGCATAGGTTAGTTTTTATATAATTGTATTTTCTCCAATTTCTTTCATGTGGACTGGAATATTATCATTTACATTGATACAGAAAGGAAGGGAGGCCACATGACAATCCAAAGCCACACTTCTTTAAAACTATATTCTCTCTCAAGAAATCCTCTCATGGTTGTCTGGAGTGTGATGGAGGACCGTCAGCAAGATTCAGTTTTGCAATCCACGCCCTTTTGGAGATAAAGTTTTAGAAAGATCCCTTCAATTTTCTTCTAGAACTTTGCATATTCCATCTAGTCTAAATGTAGGTATATCACCAAAATAACATACGACCTGGCCATTCCAAAACAAACAGACAAACAAACAAACATTTCTTATTGCCCTTGAGACATTCTTCTACATACATGGTTTCTGAGACTGTCCATCTTTCTGAGGTCCATCTCTCTCATTCAGAGATGTCAATGTGTTTGAACCACTGACCTTGCAGCTCACAACACAATGTATATAATCCACTGTGCCACCAAGCCTCCTCACATAGACATCTCTAAATCTTGATATTTTAAGTGCTATATTGAAAGGAATTAGGAATGCTAATAAATATTTAAAAATCAGTTTCTGGCTAAGTAGCATTGCTTTCTATATCTAGAAGTGAATTTATGTATTTTGTTGCATTTGGAAAATTAACAGATTTTCCCATGGAAATTGTAGTTGGGTACCATCAGGTCATGCCTACTCGCAATGACCCTATGGACAAGAAAACAAAGACAGGGCCTGCTCCTGTGCCATCCTCATAGCTGTGTATATGTCTGAGCACATTTCTTGTGTCCTTGGTACCAATGGGTCTTCTCTAGGGACTTCTTTGTCTTCATTGTTCCTTCGCTTTACCGAGCCTGATATCCTTCTCCAGGAATTCGTCCCTTTGGATGACATGTCCCAGCTATGTGAGATGAAGTCTTACCATCCTTGCCACTAAAAAGGATTGGAGAATTCTGGCTGTATGTCTTCCAAGATAGATTTGTTAGTTCTTCTGTCAGTCCACAACACTTTCAATGTTGTAAAGAACATTCTGGCTGTATTTATTTTAACCCTGATTTGTTTGTTCTGCTAGCAATCCATGACAGTATACTTAATATTTTTCACCAACACTAGCATGTGGCTGTAACTTTTTCCCCCCCCTGCCTTCCTTTTTTATTGGACAACTTTAACATGCATCTGAGCCGATTGAGCAGATCATGATTTGGGTTAGGCACAGGTTAGTCAGCACAATGACATGTGGACTTGTTAATTAATATGCCCGGTGATTTTTCTCTTTTTTAGGCATGCCTACAACAAAGGAAGTTCTCTTTTTGCCCACAATTAGAGATTGAGGCACAACTGCCAAAGGTTGGGTGGGTTCTGCTCAAACCTTCCAAACATAAAAACCCATAAAAAAAGTCAAACTGTCTATAGGTCATACTTACTCACTCAGAAATATAGTAGCCCATGGAGAAATAGGAAATATTGGAGGCCAAAGACAGCAAGTAGTGGCCAGGAATTAGCTGGCAAAGGGCTACCATTCTTTATTTGGTACAGATGCCTTTTTTAGGACTCAGCCAAAGAAGAGCCCCCATTCCTTACCTCCCGCCAAGTGTAAGCATGGAGTAAATGCCATTTAGGGTATTCCCACTTCCCAAGACATCCTGGAATCAAGTGTGTGGAATCTGATTCCTCTAGCAGAAATAAGACCCACATGGTTTCATTGATTTTAGGTGGGTGAAAGTGGAGAATTACGACTTCTAGGAATTTTACTATACCTTTTGGACTTGTTTCTGATATACCACTTATACAAGATTATGTATCCAATCAACCACTCATTCAAGCAAGCAGAAATTCATCCTAGTTTCTTATGTGAAAATTCACTACTTCTTGGGCTAGACGAATTGCTGCTGTTTATTCCCTACTTTTATCTTTCATTTAAATTGGAGACAAAATTAGTAGGGGTGTGTGCATAATTAGTAATCTTTGTAATATAGGTGCTTTATTTTGTTATTTTTTTGTTTTTCAGAGAGTGATATACTACAATGTTTTCTACTGACATCTTAGGGTAGGTAGATTCCTGTGCTTTATGTTCTATTTCTACCTTTGGTTTTGAACATTATGAAACAGGGCTTAACAACTGGGTCAGTTTGTCCATTGACATCTGGGAAAATGCTAAACCTACTTTGGTCCATTAATGGAAGAAAAGCCCATGTGGGTCTCTTCACATTTTCCCAGCTTCTGGGAACTTGTAAAACAGCTGTGAAGAGAGTTTTGTTCCAGCACTTCAGAAATTCCTTCAGTTTTTCTGTTCAAAGGGAACATATTTCCCTCCAATAGATTAACAATACCCTATCCCATCACAATTTACAGAAAAGGATAATAATACTTTAATCTAATTGAAAAATGACATTAAAGCATTACTTTTTATAACAAAGGAAACAAATTTTGTTTGTAATTGAAACAAAGTAATGCTATAATAGGACATTTTTTTCTTACCAATAGCAAGAATTTTAAAATTGGAATGAGCCAAATGTTTTCATATAGATATAAGGAACTATCTAAGAAAATATGGTAAAAGTCTTCAAGGTAAAATATAGTGAAAAAAAAGAAAAGGAAATGTTAGGTCTTCACTTAATTATTCGCCTTATTAAGATTCTGCTATTCAGTTTTTGATATACCACGTCTGCTCTCTTCACTCTCTCCTGTCACATTCAATCTCTATCAAATTTTATACATTTTTACCTTTTCAGTCTTTAGCTTCACACTATTTCATTATAAATTATAAGGTTTCTTTGACTGTTGCCTAAAATATTTGTTATTCCTTAAGTATTCCTTCCACCAGTCTTTTCTTCCTTGAAGAACGTGGACACACTGATAATGTTATAGCCTTGCTCAAAAACCTTTGTGTCTCCTCATTGACTACACCTGTAATGTTTAATATGATAGTTACAGACCATTGGTGACAATTAAGTGCTTGGAATATGGAGAGTTAGAATTGCTATATAATTGTGAAACGCACACTTCATTTTCTAAGATAGAGTACAAAAAGTACAAACTATCTTAATGATAATTTTATATTGATTATATGCTGAAATGTTACTATAAGTAAAATGAATTAAATAAAATATTTAAAATTAATTTCACTATGTGTTAGTCTGGGTAGACTAGAGAAACATATTCATAGACATGCATATGATTACAAGAGGAATGGAGCATTGAGAAAGCATCCCAACCCAGTCCAGTCCAAGCTCACAAGTCTGTTGTTAGCTCATATGTCCAACACGAGTCCATAAAGTCCCCTTCGGACTCACAAAGTCATAGGCCAGTGGGTGCAGAGTCTTGTGTGTTGGGTGGCAGTAGAAGCAGCAAAAGTATCTCAGTCCTGCCAGAGGTCTCTCTGTGGCTCTTCCAGCTTCAGAGGTCTGGTTCCGTCAGGGTAAGGTCGTGTGGCTTCTCCTCTGGCTCCTGCAGTTCCTTGGACGCTGCCATCTTGTTTTGTCAGTCAGGTGTCTCCCAACAACTAGGGAGATGTTCTGTCATCTCCATGAGGGAAATATTGCAAGACTTCCCAGAATTCTCAGAGAAAGCCATGTTCACACAGAAGTCTCATTGGCTATCTCCAGATTGGTAGGCTAGACTCCACTCCTAAACTTCCAATCATGAAATTGACATCAAGTACGTGAAAGTGCATGACCACCACACACACACTTAGGAGCTGTTTCTAGAAATTATAAATCACATAGGTAGCTCACATGATATTTCTATTGGACTGAGTGATCTAGGCAATTAAACTTCAGATATTCTCTCTTTCAGCAAGCAAGGTTGGGCAACCTGCATGCTGCAGAGTGCTAAGAAGTCTTTGTCAATCCCGATGCCACATTCTTCTTCATGTAATCCAGTCTCTCTGATAATTTGCTCAGCATACAGATTGAATAAATCTGATGAACAGATATACCAAGTAATGTGATTCTTGATTTTAAATGGGGCAATGGTCCCTTGTTCGATTTGCCCAATGGCTTCTTGATTCATGTATAAGCTCAGCATGAGCACAGTGAAGTGCTCTGGCATTCCCATTCTTCTCCAGGATATCTATTGTTTATTATGATCCACACCAGTTGAAAGACTTTGCACACACGATCCTTGTGCCATTGATGGACAGTTAGCTAGCTTCTGACACTCAACTGTTGTGAATAGGGTTCCAATAAACAGGAGTATGCAGATTTCTTTTCATGCCATGACACTTAACTTCTCTAGGCTATATATCTAGTTGTGAGATTATTGGACCATATGGCATTTCTAATTCCAAAATATTAAGGAAATGTCACACATGCTACTTTCCACCGTGGTTGTATCATTTTACAAATCTAACCATATGTATTTTTAATAATATGAAGAACTCCTGAAAATAAAGAGAATGAGAATGGGAAAGTAACCCTGGTGACACAATCGGTTAAATATTGGGATCTTAGCTGAGGGATTAGTGAATTCACTAGGCACTCTGAGGGCTAGTGGCTCTGAGACCAGTGGCTTCAGTAAATATTCACAACCTTCTAAATGCGGGAGCAGTTCAATTTTGCCTTATAAGGCCACTGTGAGTCTGAATCAATCTAACAACAAGGGGTCATCAATGTGACCCTGACGGCATTAGATTTGATTTCCTGTGTGTGTGTGGGGGGGGAGGGGCAGGGGGGCTACTAACCACAAGGCAGCAGTGGTCACCACCAGGTGGTCCTTGGGACAAAGAGGAGACTTTCTTATCCGATAAAGGTGCACAGTCTCGCAAAAGCACGTGGGCAGTCTACTTTGCTCTCGAGGGGCGCTAGCCGTCAGAATTGACCCGATGGTCGGGAGTGGCCCTAAACGACAGTAGAACCACCCCATTGGATTTCCAGGGCTACAGACTCTATGCAAACCGACGGCCACATCTTGCTCCCACAGAGCTAGCTGCTCATGGGATCCGAACAGCCAGTATTTCAGTCAGCAGGTGAGCACGAGAGCCCGCGCGTGCTCGTTAACACACACACACACACACACACACACACACACACAGCACAATCTAAATACATGGACGTGCTTTCATTTAAAGCGCAGTCAGTGAATAATGATAAAGGGTTAATATCCAGATCTTCCTTGCCTGAAGATGGGGATTAGAATAGTAAGCATTTTCTTTTTCTATTTGACTCTATCTTGTTTTGTTTTTTGGGGGGGGCATCACTTTTTTTACTATATCTTATTTTGAGGTGGTTTACCATATTTTCTTAGACAGTTTGTTTTATCTTGTGTGAAAACATTCAGCCCAGTTTGTCAATTTTAAAATTCTTGTTATTGGTAAGAAAAACTCCCTATTGTAGCATTACTTTGTTTCAGATAGAAACAAAATTTGGTTCTTCTGTTATAAAGAGTCATGCTTTAATATCATTATTAGATTAGATCCAAGTCTTATTATTCTTTTCTGTTTGTTTTCCTAGGAGCCCTGGTGGTGTAGTGGTTATGAGGTTGGGCTACAATCTTCATGGATGGCAGTTCGAAACCACCAGCAGATCTGCGAGACCAAGACGTAGGCTTTCTACTCTGTCAACCGTTATAGTCTTGGAAACCCACAGGGGCTCACTAAGAGTCAGCATCGACTGAAGGGCAATGAGTATTTGTTCCCCACCCCAATGAGTATGAAAGAGGTAGTTCCTCAGAGCATTTGTAGACCATCTCTGCAGAATATTCTGTTTACTTTAGGGCAATCGCTGTTTTAGCAAATAATGCATCATTCATGCTTGACTTCTTGGGTAAAATGGCCTTCCCCCCTTCATTAATTCAAATAAAATTTCAGTTATGAATTTGAAGACACAGGAAAGTCTTTGGCTATCATTGTATATACAAGGAAACAAATGCAAACTATTTAAAGACAAAGAACTTGAAAAGAACAGTTTACCATATGTTACTGAATAGGACTTTGATAGGGATAATTGTATGAAAAATATTTATTATGAAGTGATAAAGTTTTCATATTGAATATCTGCCAGTGATATTTTCAGTTTGCCTTTGCTTAATAGGAAGCTTTTAAAAGGAGCTGGCTTAACTTCATGACACATCACAATACATACGAAAAAGAAAAACTCCTACTGGAGAAATGAACACTCCCTCTTAGTTCCATGTGACCGTGGCCCGAAATGGAAATTGTTAGACCTGAATATTCCTTCTCATGAAGCCCTTCTTCTTCCCAAAAAAGCATGATTCTAAAATTCTGACTGGGAAATGCCTCTTTCTACCAACTGTGATTTGAAGTCCAGTCCACAAAATTAGAGGAGGTATTGTAGAAATAAACAACAGTGCATTTCTCTATGAATAAATATACTAGATCACTGGCATGTCTAGATTACACTGCAGATTTTTGCAGGTGCAATTTCATTGCCAGCAAAAGGCAGGAGTGGAGCAGGCGGTCTGGACACGAGACCCTGTCTAGTGAACCTCTGGTTTCCATAAGACAGCTGTGCCATCAGAGGAGCAACAGAAGCACCAGGAGCCTGAGCATAGGGCAGATTCATGGGCCTCCCAGTCCACAGAGCAAGTAGAGATGGTACTTTTGTGCGGGAGACCAGCTTGCAGAGTGGGGTGCCTTTTGGCATTTAACTAGGGAAATTGGACTTGCTGGGGAGCCTTTGGGATGAGGTTCATTGGTGTAGGATACCTCTGGACACTAATTCAAGAAGCTAGGCTTGCTGATGTGGAGAGTTTCAGCTGAATGCCTGCAGGTTGAGTTCTCTAGCAGAGTGGTATGCCCTTTGTTAGCAAACTTTACAGAACTTCGAAACAAGTACCGACAAACTACTCAACCTTGAGCATTTCTCAGTGGCACTATTACAAACCATTAACTTCCTTAAGAAACCTGTTTATCATGAATTTTATCCGTGAGTGCTGGTTGGCCACAGCAGTGTATATCAAAATCCACAGAGATAAAAGAAGAGAGAACACCAATTAAGATATTGTAATAACTGAGTCAAAATCAACTCAATGGCATTGAGTTTAGAATCAATGTGGTTGGCTTGTTAACAACCTGCAGTGTGCAAATGACACAGTTTTGCTTGTTGAAAGTGAGGAAGAATTAAGACACTTGCTGAGGGAGATCAGACATTATAACCTTCAATGCTGGACTGGGTAAATCTGCTGCACAAGACCTCTTTAGAGTGCTGTAAAGCAAGTATGTTACTTTGAGGACTAAGGTGTTCCTGACCCTCATCTTGGTATTCTCTATTGCATCACATGCATCTGAAAGTTGGACAATGAATAAAAAAGACTTCAGAAGACTTGGTGTATTTGAATTGTGGCACTGGAGAAGAATATTGAAAGCACTATGAACTGCTAAAAGGGCAAACTGATCTGTAGTGGAAGAAGTAAGACCAGAATGCTCCTTAAGGGAAAGGATGGTGAGATTTCATCTTACATACTTTGGACATATTGTCATGAGAGACCAGTCCTTGGAGAAGAACATCATGTTTGGTAAAGAAGAAGGATGGTGAAAAAGAAGAAAAGCCTTGACCAGATGGATTGACACAGTGGCTGCATGTGCATTGAGGACTCAGGCATAGAAACAAGGGTGAGAATGGCACAGGACAGTGGAATGTATTCCATTCCTTAGTGCATAGGGTCACTATGGGTCAGAGCAAACCTGATGACGCCTAACAACAAAAGCAACATGAGTCCAAATCAGCTCAGTGGCTTTGAGTTTGGTTTGGGCAGCAGAGGTCTGCTAAACAAAAAATTCCAACCCATTACCCTTGTTTTAGTCCAAGGAATAAAGATAAGGCAGACTGCTTTCATAAAGATTTACAACCTCAGAATCCCCATGAAGCAATTCTACTTGGTCTTATAAAGCCCTTATGAGCAAGCATTGACTAAATGGCAGTGGGCTTGAGTTTTTGCTCCCCCTGTACCTGCACCCCTCTTTTGTATCGGATTTATTTAATATACTCACTTTGTAAAAAGTACATGGCTCAGTAACTTTTTCATAAAAATCACATTTAATTACTTAATCAATGTCACCAAAATGCCTTCCTGAATTTATTTGTTCCATTCTGATTTATATGTTGTGTATAATGAATATTTAGTAGTGGAACAAAATTAGATGGCAGTATAAATTGCTCATTCTTGGTTTGAATGTCACATGATTCCTATTTTCCAAAACTCCAAATAAATAGTATGTTGACACTTGCAACTCAAAGTGCTGTCTGAGGATCAAGAGCTTCAAGATTATCAGGGGATATGTTAGAAATGCCCAACCCAGAACTACTGTATCAGAATTTGCAATTATTAGGCGCATTACACATTTTGGACTGAATTATCTGTCAACCTTTTAAAAAATGTTAACTGTCATTGAGTCAACCCCCAATTCAAGGTGATTTTGTGCATGACGGGGATCAGACAGTTAGGATACATTGGGGATTCATGGACGAACATTTGGTAACCAATTGCCATTACTTTCTTCCTAATCTATCCTTGTCAGGATATTTCATTGAAACCTATTAATCATCCAAGCAACATGGAAGCCACTACCACTGGCAGATGAGTTATTATTTGTTTGAGGTGCCTTGGAACGGGGTTTTCCATATGGAAGGTAAGAATTCTATGACTAAAAGCAGCATAGCGCTTTTAACTACTGTTGAAGCCAAGTTTCCACAGTAGACCTAATGAATCCAAATGCCCAAGGATTTCACATAGCATCTGCATTAAAAACATATCAGCAAGACATGTAAGCTTTCTTCTCATTTATTGTGCTTCATAGATGTCACCGTTTTTTGGTTTCGGTTTTTAACGCAGGTTTGTGACAACCCTGGGTCAGGCAAGTTTATCAGTACCATGCTTCCCAATTGTTCACATCATCACTCTGTGTCACATTTTGGTAACTCTTACATTTCAGTTTTTGTCATTAAGTTATCGTTTGTGCTGTAGGCTACCCATCCACCCTTTGAATTGAGTCCCATTCCTAACAACCAGATATGGGATTTCCTAGGCTTTAAATAATTATGAGAGTAGTTATCTTTCTCTCTCCCTTGCATAATAGACTAGAGGATAATGTAAACAATATATATGTACTGGAAACCAAAAAATTATATGTGATTCACTTTATTTTGAGGTTCATTTTATTGAGATTCTCTGGCAATGGACCTCCCATGATTCCAAAGTATGTAGAAAACTATGTAATAAATGAAAGTGTTTTCTCCAGACATTATCATATCAGGAATTTATTTTTAATGTTGAAATGTTGAATGGCCAAGAAAGGAAAGTCAAAGATTAACTGAAATTTGCAGATGATCATTTCCTTATGCTATTGATAATTTGAATGACTGATAAAAATAATGAAAACTAGAAAATGGACCTTTCATTCCAAATGTATGAAAAACATTAAACTTTCATTAAGACAGTTGATTCTAAGTTACACTGTCATGTTCATGTCTCTTCTACATGGAATTATTATTTTTGAGTATGTCTAGTCTCTTTCTATCCATGTCAACAACACGTGGCAGAGCAGAATTGCTCCATCCAGCTTATAGGGAGAACAGATCACCATATCTTTCTTCTGTGGAGCCACTGGGTGGGTGTGATAGGTAGGTTTGTTGTGCTAACATGGCCAATGAACACATGTGAGATCAATCGAAGGACTGAGATATAAATGGCTCAGTGAACCTTACTTTTATCTCTTGCTTTTGGATCTTCAGACCAGCTGGTTGCCATGTTTGTCCTATGCCTAATCCGTGAACTGTGTTGCTGTGAGTTGAGGTTCCTTCAAGCCCTGCTTCACCACGCTCCTGGGATATACATCTCTAGACCTGGAGACTGTCGAACCTTGTTGTCTGGCTGACTGTTGATAACCTGCCTTGCTGGTGCCCGTGTCTGGATAGCCTGGATTGCTCTACAGAGGACTACTCGGCGCCCTCAAGACTTGAAGGACTGCCAGTGTACTAGCTGTCTCACGCAAGTGAGTAGCACCGAGCCATTTGTACTGCTTTATAGATTAGTAAGCTGTTTATTTCTTATGTTAGATATCTGTCTATCTATATAACTATAGAGAGAGAATTATTAGTGTCCTGGTTTTGTTTTTCTAGGGCACGCTGCCGAACACTGTGGGTTAGGCTCCCGTCACCAACATCTTGGTTCCCAGTTCAACATGAACCTTCTGCACCACCACAACCCCTCTTAAATGGCCTTGTTGTCATTGTTAGGTGCCATGGAATCCGTCTGACCCCCTAGAACCCTACTCCTCAACAGAAGCCGACCCTGACCTGTCCTGTGCCATCCTCACAAGTGTACGCTACAATTGTTGTAGCGAAGATGTCAACAAATCTCCGTAAGGACCTTCCTCTTTTCTGTTGGCCCTTCTACTTCACCACACATGATGTCCTTCCCCAGGGATGGCTCTCTCCTTACAATATATCTAATATACTTAAGAAAAAGTGTCTCCATCCTCGTCATAGAGTAGCTAAAACCTGTCAATTCACACTTTAATTATTTTCGTCAAGTATCCAATACTGGCAATTTTCTAGAATCTTGGTGGATCTTTCATCTGCTTTTTGTTCACCAAGACAATAAAATAAAAGAGTCATCATATAAATCTTAGTGTATGTGCATTCATCATTTTATATGAATAACAACCGAAGACGTTCAGTTATACATTATAACTTTATTAAGCCTGTTTTAGTAACTGGCTGAGATGTCATTCCAATCAAAATCTAAACGTTATAGATCAGTCCAGTTTTTGTTTGTATTTGTTTAATTTTGTCTGTTTTTTTTATTAGAAAGATCTAACTCATAAGTATTTAGAATTATGTTTCCTTAAGAAGAGGCAGTCTTGAAAAATTGCTGTTTTCATGATTTTCATGATTTTTACATTTCTTTTGTTGATTGTTTTTTGGTAATAGTTTTATAGGGGGCTCATGTAACTCTTATCACAACCCAAACATACATCCATTGTATGCAAAGCACATTTGTTGCCATCAACGTTCTCAAAACATTTTCTTTCTACTTAAACCCTGGGCATTAGCTCCTCATTTTCCCCCTCCCTCCCCCCTTCTTCATGAACCCTTGATAATTTATAAATTATTATTATTTTGTCATATTGTACTCTGTCCGATGTCTTCCTTCACCCACTTCCCTGTTGTCCATATCCCGGGGAGGAGGTTATATGTAGATCCTTATAATTAGTTCCCCCTTTCTACTGCACCCTCCCTCCACCCTCCCAATATTGGCCCTCTCACTACTGGTCCTGAAGGGATCATCTATTCTGGATTCCCTGTGTTTCTGGCTCTTCTCTGTACCAGTGTACATCCTCTTGTCTAACCAGATTTGTGAGGTAGAATTGGGATCATGATAGTCCGAGGAAAGAAGTCTTTAAGAACTAAAGAAAAGTTGCATATTTCACCATTGCTACACTGTACCCTGACTGGCTCGTCTCCTTCCTACAATCCTTCATTAAGGGGATGTTGCTTCACGTACAGATAGGATTTCGGTCCCCAATCTGTAGTCCCCCTCATTTATAATGATATACTTTTTAGTTCTTTGATGCCTGCATGATACCTGATTGCTTCAACACTTCTTTGTCATACAGGCTGATATGCTTCTTTCATGCGGGCATCATTGCTTCTGAGCTAGATGGTCGCTTGTTTACCTTCAAGCCTTTAAGACTCCAGGCGCTATATCTTTTGACAGCCATGCATCATCAGCTTTCTTCATTACATTTGTTTAAATGCATATTTGTCTTCAGCAATCATATCAGGAAGGTGGGCATGCAATGATATGATTTTTGTTCTTTGATGCCTGATCCCTGATTCCTTTGACACCTCATGGTCACCCAGACTGATGTGCTTATTCCATGTGGGCTTTGTTGCTTCTGAGCTAGATGGCCGCTTGTTTGCTTTCAAACTTTTAAGTCTCCAGGTGCTATATCTTTGATAGCCAGGCACCATAAGCTTTCTCACCACTTTTGCTTATGAAGACATTTGTCTTCAGTGATTTGGTCAGGAAGATGAGCATCAAGGAATGCCAATTTAATAGAAGAAAGTGTTCTTGCATTGAGGAAGTACTTGAGTGGAGGTCCAATGCCCATCTGCTGTGTGGATTTTTTTTTTCCTGGATGGTCTATCTTGCCCTGATTATGTGTTTATGTGTTGGGTTATTAACAACAAGGTCAGCAGTTTGAAACCACCATCTATTCTGCTGGAGAAAGATGAGGTTTTCTGTTCCCATAAAGAATTCCTGTCTCACAAAACCACAGAGGCAGTTCTACCCTTTTGTATAGGGTTACTCTGAGTCAGAATCAACTCAGTGGTAGAGAATTTGATTTAATTATGCTTCAGCATAGATACAATTAATTTTAAGGTGAAAAATTCCATCCTCAAGTTGTAATATTGAAGGATTCCAGATTCCAGATATTGAACAATACATCAAAAGAAGATGGAAGGTATACTTGAGACCACTGTTCCAAAAATAATTGTTCAATGTTCAATCATTGCTAGAGGTACCATATGTCAGAGAACCAGTAGTACTGAATGAGAAAGTCAATGCTACACTGAAGTCCTCAATAATTTATGGTCCACCAATGGAAATGTGTCAAAAAACTGATGTAGTATACTCAATAGTTAGACCATACTTGTGGAAGACAGCTAGCTGACCAACCAATTGGAACTGAACCATATTTTGTCCATTCCAAAGAAAGATAGCCCACAGAAGTTGGAAATTATCAAACAGTATATTATTTGCATCGCATGCAAGTAAAATTTGTCTGATGGTATGTAAAATAGAAAAAAAAAAGTCGCCTCAGTACATTGACAAGGAGCTGTCAGAGATAAAAGCCGGATTCAGAAGAGGGTGTGGAAGGAGGAATATCATTGCTGATGTCAGGTGGATCTTGGCTGGAAGCAGAGAATATTTGAATGAAGCTTTCTTTTGTTTTACTGGCCCTGCAAGAGCATTCTACAGTGTTTGTATTATAACTATGGATAACACTGCAAAGAACGGGGATCCAAGGATACAATGTGTCTGGAATCATGCTCATAATCCAAGTGCCACCACTGGCAGATGTATCTCAAACCCCAGACACTTGTAGAGTTTCTGTCTATAGCGTTGCTGTTACCTTGGTTTGGTTTTAGGACTAGTTGATAAAGACAAAGGAGACCCCACCCCCTAAGACAAATCCTTCATTCAGAACTTCAAAGCTCATAAATTGTGAGAAAATAAATTTCTCTTCTTTTTTAAAGCTATTGACATGTGATATTTCTTTTTACAACACATGCAGTTTAGTTTTCCCCTACAGAAGAAAATAGGAACGAAAACCTTTGACATGTCATGCAACATTTTCTCAGTCATTGAATAAACAAGTGTAGATTCAGGAAATTAGTCGTGAAGTATTAGCTCTCTCATTGTGAATCCAATGTATTCATGCTTGAAAATATTGTGATTCAAATGGCAGAACTGTAGTTTACTGTGTCATCATTAGATTGCAAACCCAAGATACCACTTTTTTTTCCTGTTTGCTTTTAGGCAGCATGGTGTGTTCACTATATATTTTAAATACACACATTTAGAAGCACAACTTGCTTTGTTAACTCTCAGTAATTTAAAACAATTATTAAGTAAAAGAATCCTCTCTAATATCATTTTACTATGTAATTCTGTATGTAAATACTTTCCATCATGTTTTTTTTTGTGTGGGTGGGCATCACTGTCCCCTGGTGGGAGTAGGAGGCCCAGCCTTCTCCTGAAGAGTTGCTGCTGGATTTGAACTGTCAACCCTGTGGGCCGCAGTCCCGCACACAACCACTACACCCTCAGGGTTCAGCTCTCCATCAGGTTTTAACATGATGTTTGACAAATTCAGAGCATATACATTTTTCCTTAGTTGCATGTACCTACACACTAGGTCAACAAATGGGCTGTAATCATCAACTTGCTCGCTTTATATCTCAAGGAAGTATTCTGAGCTCAAACAAAAATTATTACTCTCACTTTCATTTTATTACCATTTAGAACTTACAAGGAAAATAACTTGAAAAGGCTTGAGAAGCAAATATATGACCTGGTGTTCATACATTTTCCTATTGATTTTTTTTCTTTCAATAGAATGCTCACTATATTTCTGTGAAAAAAAAATCCTCAGTTTGGAATAGTTTATTCACCAGTGGTGCTGGTGGCGGAGGTGGTGTGTGTGTGTGGCAGCCAGGAATGGAGGAAAATTTATTTCATTCTACTAAGTAGAGATAATCAAAATATTCTATGCATAGAAAAGTTATCATCCTAATTACTTGATATATATATATATATATCCCATTTGATTCTTTGTAAGAGCCCTGATGGTGTAGTAGTTATGCTTTGGGCTACAGTCGACATGGTGGACAGTTGGAAACCACTAGCAGCTTCGCAGGAAAGAGACTGGGGTATTTGCTCCATTGAACAATTACAGTCTCTGACATCCACGTGAGGTCACTCTGAGTCAGCACTGACGTAATGACTGCAAATTTGGTGTGTTTTTTTTGGACCCACAAAGGAACAACTAGCATTAAAAAACAGGGGATTGTTCTTCAGAATAAGAATGAGATTAGGAAATATTGGTGATAGTAAAGAACAAGAAGTTCTAAGTATATCTATCTCAGACCCATGAGTGTGGAATGAGCAATATTTAAATCTAGAAAAACTGGAAATTGTCAAAAAAGAACACATAAATATTGATGCCCCAGCCACTTGTGAGTTGAAATGGGCTGGTATTAGCTATTCTTTTTGGTGTCATTAAATAGTTTATTATGCTGGTAATGGAAAATTCAAGAGGAGTGGAGTTACATCCAAAGTCTAAAAGAATATTTCAAGATATATTTTGAAACACATTATCTTTGATAAACTATCTATATATTTATACATAAAAAATCTATTATTTAATTTATTCAAAACTCTCTAGTGCTAGTGTTGAAGAAATTGAATTCCACTCCCTTTTTCAGTTTGAAATCGATCACACAGGAAATTATGATGCACTGACAAATATTGATGATTTCTAAGTGAGATATCAACTAAGTATACATGGACAAAGCACACCAATCTGTCTGATCCAAAGATGACAAACAACAAAACCCAAATTTGAAGGAAGGGAAGATATCAAAGTTTGAATTGTGAATACCCACTTTGTAGAAGACGATGGATGCCCATAGAAGGCCCAAATTCATCGACAGAGTCCCCACATGGATGAAGGTCCTGGAAGATGCCCCCTGATCCCAGCCGAGGGACATCAATAGGACAGAGATGATGGTAAACTTAATTCTGGTGCATGGAATATAACACCTGGTTGCTTGTTCTCTGTTTTGATTCCTCAGATTTGTTCTAAGTTTAAATATTTCTAGCTTGTGTCTTGACTGAGTTTTTCTCCTTTTAATATTGCTGGTAGTCTTTTCGTATATATATACATATAATGCTTTTTCCTTTTTAAAATATGTGTCACATTTTATGAATCACAGAATGGACACATAGAGGCAATAATTGATTATAGTTTGTCAAGGATAGGAGAGTTGATGGGACTTGGGAACAAATAATGAATATAGAAGAGTGAGAATGCACTAGAATTGTATATGGTGATATATATGCAACTCTTTAAATATGACTGAACTAAAGAAGTATTCAGTCTTGTTTAACTGATGTGAATTCTGTCTCAAAAAACTGTTAAGAAAACAATAATGAAA
Source organism: Nesogale talazaci (assembly GCA_004026705.1). NCBI lineage: Eukaryota > Metazoa > Chordata > Mammalia > Afrosoricida > Tenrecidae > Nesogale > Nesogale talazaci. The sequence continues at coordinate 105,333 of PVJH01004278.1, forward strand.
ATAGATAAAAATAAATATAGTTAATTAAAGTTCAGATGTTAGGGCTGAGCCCTGGTGGTGTAAGTGGTGGAGTGTGGGATTGAGGCCCTTGGTGGTTCAAATCCAGCAGTGGCTCTCCAGGAGCAAGACTAGGTAGCTTCCAAGACACGAGAGGGCAGTGATCCCTCCCCCCCCCAAAAAAAAAATTAAGGTTCAGATGTTGAAAACAAAGAGGAAGGACCAGGAGTTGGAAGATATGTTTTTGGCAATAGAACTGGTACAAGATATTGTAAGATTGAATTTTGCAAGAAACAATGACTTCATTTGCCTTTCAACAACACATTCACTGCCATGTGGACCTCCTCAAATATGCAGAAATAAAATTGACTACATCTGCGAACAAGACAACAGAGAAGCTCAACATCATCAGCGAAAACACACCAGAGGAGGGAGGGGGTCCAACTGTCGACTAGACCATCAATTTCTCATGAACAAGTTTAGTTTGAAGCTAAAGAAAAAATAAGTCCAAAGAGCCAAAATAGGAATTTGAGTACATCCAACATACACTGAAAATCTATCAAGAACTAATTTGATGCATTGAACAATAGTGACAGAAACTGTATGCATTCTGGAATGACAGGACTAACATAATAAATGAAGGAAACAAAAGCTCAGCACAAACAATGAGAAAGAAACAAAAGGCCAGAATGGATGTCAGAAGAGGTTCTGAAAGTTACTTTTTAATGTAGAGTAGCTAAAATAAATGGAAGAAGGGATGACATTAAAAGGGTGAACAGAAAATTTCAAAGAGAAGCTCAAGGAGAGAAGGGCTACAGTAAAAGGTATAAAGACCTGACATTAGGAGGCCAAAGAAGAAAATGCTCAGCAATTTTCAAGCAAAAAGATCTGAATATATGTCAAGTCTCAACTGGATATAAGGAAGAATTCTATGTGCAAAATACTGAACCACGCCAGCTATATCAGAAGAAGATGGAAGGGAAATATAGTACCAAATCACTGAATGAAAAGGAACTGTTCACAATTCAACTCTTCAAAGAGGTAGCATATGATCAAGAATTGACGGTTTGGGGAGATGACGTTCAAGCTACACTGAAGGTATTGGCAAAAACAAGACTCTAGGAACTGGTGAATACAAACTGAAATGTTTCAACAATCTACTATATGTTTAGAGGCACTCATTAAGCTGTGCCAAGAAATTTGAAAGATAATGACCTGGCCAACCATTTCAAGAGATCCATATATGTGTCAACCACAAAGAAAGGTGCCCCAGTGTAATGTGGAAATTATCAAGAATATACTTAATAGCATATGCAATTAAAAATTTTTTTCTGTATGAATATTACTAGCTTTATTAATACATTTCTGTAAGATGTGGATTTTCCTTCTGGTTACTATGAAACAGTAGGCAGGGGTGTGGTGGAAGTACTAGGTCATCATTCAGTGGGTTTCTGCTGCTTTTCCTTTTCCTTTTTCTTTTCCTTTTCTGCCAATTCTTGTATCCTGGGCTGCTTGCTGCATTTTCTCCAGTTTTTCCAGAGTCAGAGATTTTAAGGGTAAAAGTTTGGGCTTACATAGCACCATTGTGGTTATATTTTCAACAGACAGCTGCCCTTGTTTTGGAAGTACATCCCGGAACATTGACTTCATTTCCGCCATATCTTACTTGTAAGCTTTTTCCTTTATTCGCAACCCGAGTTGATAAGGGGCACCCCTTAAGGGGCGGGAAGCATACCTCGCTTCCCACCCTTCCGCTGTAACCCCATTTGGAAGTCCCAAAGGGGACAGAGCTTTCTGGAGCCCCCACTGTTGTACACCTGGGTACACGACCAGAAATCTCTGCCCAAACAAGCGCCAACTAACTGACACCCTCTTGATGCCCCTTCGTGGCCATGTCGTCGTAGCTACCCAGTTTGTTAACAATGGGATGTTCGCAATTAAATTTTTTTGCTGAAGATCATTCAACAATAATAGAAGCAATACATTGAGAAGAAGCTGTCAGAAATTCCATACAAATTAAGAAGAGAACTCAGAAGAGGAAATTTCATTACTGATGTCAGATGGATCTAAGCTAAAAGCAGAGTATACCAGAAAGGAAATAAAAACTACATTTTTTCTGACACAAAGGCATTTGACTGTGTGGATCATTAACAAACTGTGGATGACATTGCAAAGAGTGGGAATTTTTGAGCACTTAATTGTGTCATGGGGAAGGACAATCATTCCAACAAATCAAAGGAATAGTGTGCAGAGGCAGTGAGTTCGTTACTATGCTCTTCTAGCCATCATCTCAATGTCTCACCAAACAACTTTGTCTCCATGCTGTCTGTCATAAAGTTGGGGGAAGAAACCACCTATGAATAAACGTGACCAGGATTCCTTACGATCCCAAACTGCTGAGTATAAAACCAATCCTATGAGAAACAGGAGGAGGGGCTCACGTCACCAGCAAGGGTCAGGAGTGAGACATGCAGTCTGGAGCAAAGGTCCCTGTGCAGGGAAACTCCTGGATCCAACTGACAGGTAGCTGTTCAGAGGAGCATCAGCAGAAGGAAGAGGGAGAACATGGAACAGAATGATGAACGTCCCAGCCCATAGAGCGAGTGTTTTTGTGCAGGAGGCCGGCTTGTGGATTGAGATGCTTCTGGGCACTTACTGTAATTGGAGGAACTGGGCTTGCTGACCCACAGAAGGGGAGCCCATTGCCTTTGGACTCAGGCTTCTTTGAATGAGGTGCCTCTGAGCACCGATTATTCAGGCATCTGGGTTTGCTCACCCACTAAGCTTTCGGCTGCCTGCTTTAAAGTTGAGGCTTACAACTGATGGAATGCCCATGGGCATATTTTGGCAGCCTCATACTTTGTAGCATGTCCTGATGAGTAACTCTATCCTGAGAATTTCTCATTTTCACTACCGCCTGTTAACTTCCTGAATAAGCTATTTCATCATGAATTTTGCCTGTGAATTCATGTAGCCCTTACAGTAAATGTAAACGTAGAAAATGCTAATTAAGACAACACATACTGGGTGGTTCAAAATCGGAAAAGGTGTAAATCAGGGTTATATCACTTGATTATACTTACTTAATCTCTATGATGAGCAAATAACTCAAGAATCTTGTCTGTGTGAGGAAGAACATGGGAGCAGGATTGGAGGAAGGCTTACTAAGTATCTGGGATAGGTAGATGGCACAGCCCTGTACTCTTAAAGCAAGGAACACTTGAGATATGTGCCGATGAAGATAAATTACTTCAGCCTTCAGTATAGATTACATTAAAAAAAAAAAAAGAACAATCCTCACAGCTGGACTAATAGGCAAGATGACAAATTTAGAAAAGTTTGGCGCCAATTTACTGGAGTCCTTAATCAGTGTTCATGAAGATGGCAGTCAAGAAATCAAATTACATACTGTATTCCGGTGCACAAGACCTCCTTATAGTGTTAAAAAGGAATGATGTTCTTTTGAGAACTAATGTCCAACTAATCCAAGTCACAGTATTTTCAATTATTTCGCACACATATGATAGCTGGGCAATGAATAAGGAAGACTGGAGAAGAATTGATACATTTACATTATGGTGTTGTCAATGAATATCAAATATAAAAAACACTATCAAGATAAATCTGTTAAAGAGGAAATACAGCAAGAATTCTTTTTTTTTTTAAACAGAACCACCTGGGTTTATTTGTACAGACAGCACAAGAAGACAGCGCCACACAGGCGGCATACCAGGACTCACACCAGTCCCTCTTGTCCTCAGCGGAGAAATCCACTTTGTGGAAGCCTGGTGCCTTTGGGAACTGGAACCTGGGTGCCTCTGGGAGCTTTTGCTGGGATTGAGGACTTGACTGAAGCATCAGCCTTGCATTGTGTCTTGACCTTGTTGGCAGAGCCAATCCAATATGTGGCTTGGCAATATGTGACCAAGCCTGCTTGCCAAGCTCGGGGTGGGCGATGTAGGCCAGTCGGCTGAGCTTGCAGTTGACGTCCATTGGAATCTTGGCCTTGACCTCCGTGGGCTTCACAAGATCCTTGATGACCTCAGCATGGGCAGCTGTGGTCTTGGCATTGTTGGCCTGCATTTTCTTCAGGCCCTTCTTATTGTGCTTCTTGGCAAAGTGCATGTTCCTCAGGAACTTGGGGTCCACCCCCTTAAGACACTCATCTTATGGTTGGGGTTTTTTGATGTTGTTTCTGTGCCATTTCCAGCATTGGTTATGCGTGGTGTGGTTCTTTGAATTGGCCATGTTTGCACCGATGCCTGCTGCTCCGGAGTGCCAGGGACCTTAAGAGAGAGTCAGAATTCTTTTCAGAAACAAAGATGGTGAGACTTAGTCTCATGTACTTTGGACATATTAATAAGTAGAGCCTACTCTCCGTAAAAGGATATTATGCTTGTGAGAGTATCAGAAACAAAGAGATGGATTGACCCAGTGACTAGAACAATGGACTTATACATACCAATTGTGAATATTTGGACAATGCTTCTTATATTGTATACAGAATGACCATGAGTCAGAACTGACTCAATTATACTTAACAATATCACAGTGAACCTACAATCAAAATAAAAATCAAACTTGTCATCGTGTTAAAACTAGAACTTTTCCAAAGGGTTATCTTGGTTATAATCATTTTAAAAATTAATAAATCATTTTATTGGGGGCACTTACCAGCTCTTATAATGATCTATATATCAACTGTATCAAATGCACTTGTACATATGTTACCATCATCATTTTCAAAATATTTTCTTTCTGCTTGAGCCCTTGGTATCAGGTCCTCTTTTTTACCTTCCTTCCCCACTCTCCCACCCTAGTGGATTGTTCTCCTTATCCCAGCGAAGAAGTCACTTGTAGATCCTGCAATTGGTATCCCCTCTCTACTCCACCTTCCCTCCACCCTCCCTGTATCACCATTCTCACCACTGGTCCTGAAGGGATCATCTGTCCTGAATTCCCCATGTGTCCAGCTCCGATCCCTACCAATGTGTATCCCTTGGTCTAGATTTGTAAATATTTGTAAAGTGGAATTGGGATCATGATAGTAGTGGGGAGGGGAGCATTTATGAACGAGAGGAAAGTTGCATATTTCATTGTTGCTACACTGTACCCTGACTGACTCATTTCCTCCCCTCTGTAAGAGGATGTCGTTTCACCTCTTGATGGGATTTGGCTTCCCAGTCTGTATCCTCCCTCATTTATAATGGTACAATTTTTAATTCTTTGATGGATGATACCTGATCCCTTCAACACTTCATGGTCACACAGTCTGGTGTACATATTCCATGTGGACTTTGTTGCTTTTGAGCTAGATGGCTGCTTGTTTACTTTCAAGCCTTTAAAACCTCAGATGCTGTATCTTTTGATAGTTGGGCACCATCTATTTTCTTAACCACACTTCCTTATGCACACGTCATTGATCATACCAGGAAGGTGTACATGCAAGTTATGATTTTTATTTCTTTGAAGCCTGATAAATGATCCCTTTGATACCTTGTGGTCATACAAGCTGGTGTGCTTCTTTCATGTGGGCTTTGTTGCTTCTGAGCTAGATAGTTTCTTGTTTACTTTCAAACCTTTAAGACCCCAGATACTACATCTTTTGATAGCCAGGCACCATCAGCTGTCTTCACCACTTTTGCTTATACACACATTTGTCTTCCACAATCATGTTAGGAAGGTGAGCATCATGAAATGCCAATTTAATAGAACAAAGTGTTCTTGCATTAAGGAAGTACTTGGGTGGAGAGCCAATGCCCATCTGATGTCTTAATACTAATCTTATAAGTATATGCATGTAGATCTAATTCCCCATCATTATATATCAATACATTCACCTATGTACATATTTGCATGTAGACTTCAATAAATACCCCTTACCCCCCAGTTACTTACTCCATTTCCTTCTACTTCCCCCCTAGTCCACTATCATGCTCAGCCTACATTTGGGTTCCAGCAATTTCTCTCTGTTACATTACATTATTCCTGATCAGTCCCTAACAGGCTTATCACCCTGTTACTGATTTTGAATCACTTTGTTCCTCTAATGCCTGGGCTGGTCAACACCACCTCCTTTCTTTTTCCTCCTCCCAAAAGACAGATGCAAATTTAGCCAATTGTGATACAATAAATTTCTTCTTATACTTTGTACACAGCTGAGAGCAGAATTTCTAGATTTACTTGACTGTAGTATATGGGTGAGGACTTTAGATAATAGTGTTAGAGAGAACTTTATTAATATTGCATTGGGTAGGGCTGAGCCCTAGTGGCGTAAGTGGTTGAGTGAGGGACTGCGGCCTGCGGGCTTGGTGGTTCAAATCCAACGGCGGCTCTCAGGAGCAGTGCTGGGTCGCTGCCACGACCACCAGAGGGCAGTGGTGCCCCCCGCCCCCAAATTATTGCATTGGGTAAATCTGCTGTTAAGCTTGTGACAGTAGGACATTGAATAAGAAAGACCAAAGAAGAATTGCTGGCTTTGAACTGTGGTGCTGGTGAAGAATATTTAAAGTATCATGATCTGCCAAAGGGACAAATTTGCCTTGGAAGAAGTACAATTAGTGGCAAGTATGGTGCCACTATATCTTACATACTTTGTACATGGTATCAGAAGATAACTTACTCAGTCCTTGGAGTGAGACAGCATGCTTGCTAAAGTGGAGGAAGAGTGAAAAAGAGGAAGTCCCTCAGGGAGCTGTATTGACAGAGTGGCTGCAACCACGGCCCAGGATCAGGCAGGCTTCATTCTGTTGTACGTAGGGACTGTATGGATCGGAGCGGACTCAATGGCACTCACAAGGACAACCCAAGTCTCTGTAACTGCTAACAAATGATTGGGTGAGACTATGCAAATAGGCATGTATGACACTGATAGAGGTAACTGGTCACTTGTCCTTACCACCTCACTAACTGTAAGGATGAGCCATATTTGAATAGAAACACAGAGAAAGCCCGGGGCCATTGGAGCAGCGTGTTTCACATCTTTGTCTGAAGTGGTGGGTGCCTAAACTGGAGTCAACAGTCAAAATGGCATGGGGACCCTGGGACAGACTCAGAGGATAGAGCCAAGCTTATGAGATAGAGTGACTAGCAGATTTCCCGGCCTACAGAGGCGGAGGCCAAGGGACGATGTTGCTGAGAGTGAGAGTACCACAGAGAAAGTTGGTTGCTGGCTGAGGAGAGCCTTTGCAATGGACCGATAACTGCATCTTTACTGCTTACTGAATTTGACTTTTGGTAACCTAATGATTTTTCACAAAAACAATTTTGTAATATATATGATTTCTACTTCACTAATACCTTTTTTTCCAATAACACAAAAGGAAGCTGTAAACATGACCTTCCTTAGATGGAATACATAGAATTCAACTTTACTACATTTATGGGAAAAGATGATGGAAAATCTTAACATCAGAAGCTAAAACCATGTCAGAGACAGACCATTATTGTTCATGTTTAAGTTCAGGTTGACACCGAAGTAAATTTAAAAAAAAAGCCCACAAGTGCTGAAATAACAAACTTGCACTTGAATTATGAGACCAGCTCAAGAACAGATAGGACTTATTGAACCCTGAGGACAGACGAACTGATATCCAGCTAGAGGTAGACATTGAGAACATTTTATATGAAGAAAGCAAAGGGTTACTAAAAAGACAGGTATGAAGAAAAGTATTGGAAGAGACTTTGAAACATGCTCTTAATTGCTAAGACAAATGAAATAATAGAGGGCTGAGTAAAAATGTCAAAGTGTAGCTTGAGAATATAATAAAATATTGAAATGAAATATGCAAAGACCTAGAATTTTTTAAAACAGCAAGAACACACTCAACTTATCTTAAAATGAAAAAAAAAAACAAAAACTTAAAGCCCTGAGTTTCAATATTGAGAGAGTCTATAAGCAAAATATAGAATGGTGCAGAAAACACTCAAAGAAAATGGGAACAATACACAGAAACACTAATCAAAGAAACCCAAACATCAAACAAAACAACCCCCCCCCCCAAACTAGTAAGCCTGCAACCATTTCAAGAGTTAGCATATGATTAAAGAACCAATGGTACTGAAGGAGGAGGTCCAAGTTGCGCTGAAGGCATTCGCCTAAAACAAGGATCCAGGAATTGATGGAATACCAATTCAAATGTCTCCACAAACTGCTGGAGTACTGGAAGCACTCATCATCAGCCTGTGCCAAGACACGTGGAAGACAGGAAGAGATCCCTAGTTGTACCCACCCCAAAGGAAAGTGACTACACAGAATGTTCAAATTATAGAACAATATAATTTACATCACGTGCAAGCAAAATGTTGCTGGAGATCACTTGACGTTCGTTGTAGCTATACATCGACAGGAAACTGCCAGAAATTCAGGCCTGATTCAAAAAGGATGTGGACCAAATGATATCATTGCTGATATAAGGCTGATTGCTGATAATGGCTGAAAGGAGAGACTACCAGAAAGATGTTTACTTGTGCTTTATTGATCAGGTTAAAGCACTCCACTGTGTGAACTATAGCAAACTATATGGATGGCGCCTTGTGAGACAGACCTGAGGAGAAGCTATGCAGACTTGCCTTGGTGCAGCTGGAAATCCGGACTTAGAGAAGCCACATGCAGGCTCCTGCCAGCACTGAGATGCTTACACCACTGGATCCAAAGACTTTCTATTCATTGGCTTGTGGTCATTCTGCATTTGACATCATCGCATGTGTTTTGGGAGTCTGAAGAAGACTTATAGATTGGTATCAGACATATGGGGTAATATTGGACTTACGTCCTGGGACTTGACTGGGTTGGGATGTTTTCTCAATGCTCATTTCCTCTTATATATAAACCTCTCCCTTATATACATGTGCGTGCTTATGAATTTGTTTTTCTAGTCTACCCAGGCTAACACAACACCCAAACCAAACCCATTGCCTTTGAGTAGGTGCCAACTCACAGCGACCCAAATAGAACAGGATAAAACTGTCCCTATGAGTTTCTGAAACAGTAATTCTTTACAGTGGTAGGTAGCTCTGTTTTTCTCCTATAAAGTGGCTAATCATTTGAAGTAGCAGCCCAGCTCATAAGCACGATATGAACTGAGCTCCTGTCCGTATTTGGATAACCAGTGGTGATAGGAAGGTGCACACATTAAAATGTTTATGCATCAGCTGAGCTCACTCAATTTAAGTCTGAAAGTTGGAGGGTTGCCCAACTAGAGAGACTGCATACATGTGGTTACTTTTAGAATTATTGATATGATCAAAAAATGCATTTTTAGAAGAAAATGTACTGGAAGCACGGGCCGTTTCTGTGGGAAATCTAGTAGCATCTGTTATAATACTGATGTTCCTTGCCGCATTGCAGAAGACAACATGTATGTGACAAACTGAAAAGACACTTGACAGAGGAGAGCTTATGAGAATCAACACTGTAGCTAGAGCACATTGTTTTTCAAGACTTTTATAAAACTAGTATAATTGATCTTAATATTGGAAAAATGGAGGATGAATCTGCAGGTCAAGTCTATCTGACTAAATATATTTTTTTTAATTGGGAAGTTAGCAAGTTATTATGCCAGTGAGCAGTGCTCAGGGTTGAGTTGAATGTCAGGACATGCTCTAAAGTTCTGGCAAGTCTTCGAATAAATGCCCAAAGAGCATACCACTTTGCTATGCCTCAACCCTAATGCATTTAGCTTAAACCACCTGGGTCAGCAAACCCAGCTGAATTAAGTTCTCCCAAGGCATCCCACTCAGCAAACAGCCTCTTGTGCAAAAGCACGGAGCTTTATTTGATCTGTGCCTTGGGAAATCCAGCACTTGTCCCATGCTCTGGCGCCTGGTACTGCATCTGATTTTTTGGCTATTACCTGGATCGGGGAGGTTCACTGTACAGGGATCTCTGGTCCAGATGACAAGTTTCATTCCTGGATCTTGATGGTAAGGAGTTCCTTCCTCCTGCTTGTAGGCGACTCTTTTTAAGAATAGCACGAAAGGCATTCCAGGAAATCCTGTTCAAAATTACGTACCGGTGAATCCTATCAGTTTCTTCCCCCCTCTTCTTACTAGACTCGTTCAGGGAAAGGCCATTTGGTGGGAGTTAGAGACTTTGGCCAGAAGAACCACATCAGATAATTCGTTGTCCTTTCACCTGCCAAAGAGCATATTGGGAGAACCTGCTTAGTGGGAGCTCAATTTAATTAGAATTCAGGTAATATAGGTCTTATCAGACCCTCTTAAATCAAAGTCAAAAATAGGTTTTAATTCATCGGTCTGTAAAATCAGTTAAGTGGGTTATGATCAGTAGTTAGGGTGGGACATGAGGAGAAGAAAAATAAGTCTTTGTACATAATAAGTACAACACAGTCGTGAATTCTGACCTTTTTGCTGAGTTACAATGCAATTTGTGTTCCTCTCTGTGGCCGTGGCCAAGACAGTCCATCGCCATTGATTTCCTGAGACATCACAGGAGCTGCTTATTGTGCTTCAGATTAAACACAATGGTGAAAAAGTCGGAATTTATGAAATTAACACAAAAGACTATTATAGCCATGATGCTACATAGAAGATTGATTATTAATTAAAACCAGAGAAGTTGGAGCTGAAATAACTCGTGGGCTGGAGGTGGCATGGAGGTGATTTGAAGGTAAAGTCTTCCTGACTGGAAAAGATGAGCCAGCTCTGAGCTGGGCCTGGAACCCAGCTTTCCTGACCTGAATTCAGTATTCCTTTACTTGACAGTGTAAACTGATGTCATTTTTATTTATAGAATTCTCAGGATTATTTCTTTTTAATTGCTAAGGAAAAATGAGGCTATATCAAAAATGCTAAAGCCTTTAAGGGGTAAAAAGTAATTTAGCGATAATTCAGAGGATTGGGGTCTAATTCTACTTCCAGCAAATAACTAATTAACCTAATACCCTTTGTTATTAGATATTGACATTCAGTAATGTGGTTTCTCATTTGTACTTGTAAGTGCCAAAGTATCATGTGAGTTTGAAGACCTTAAAGGTTACTTAGTATTGGACATGGGAACTATCTTGCCACATTTCGGTTCTAGATGTAACCTTTTCATTCTCTAGGGGCAGTGAATCAGACAAACTAAGAGGAAATCCCCCAAACCTACGTTTATGAACGGAAAAGAGATGATTCTGAAGCATTCTTTCCCAGCACTGCATTGGCTTCTGTAAGCTTCACTTTATGCCTGCTTCCTCCAATCACTGGGGGAGCCCTCAGGGTTATGTGTCCGGCTGAGAAGCACAGGGGCAGCAAGTGGTTTGGAACAAGATAAGGCTTTCTGCTATGTAAGGATTTCTCCCACACTCCAAACCCTCTGCTCTCCAGTCCATTCAGACTCATACTGACCCAGTAGGGGAGGGCAGAACCGTTCCTGTGGGTTGCTGAGACTGTAACTATGGGACTACAAAGACTGGTTTTTGTCATCCAGAGCATCTGGCTAGCAGCTCAACGTTGAACTATGCCACCAGGGCTCCAGGAACGATTTGGTCTCTGAAATTCACACACATAGTCCCAAAATGAGAGCGGAAAGTCCCAAGGCCTTGGATTTGGTAATTCGATAGTCTTTGATTCTCTCTAGTAAGTCTTCTAATGATGTATTTGGGAAGGGGCGTCAGACTCGGTCATTGGCAGGGATGCTCTCTTCCTCTCTGTTCTAGAGAGTCTACAGGAGTCCTGCTCAAGGACCTTCTTGTCATGTCACACCCCTAGGGAGATACCATCTCACACTAAGCAGCGATCATTTGTGTATCTTAATCGTGGCTCAAGGGTGAGATGTCAAGACCTGTTCCCTGTAAGGGCTAAACGGAAGCATTAGAGGAATCCAGTGTCTGTTAAGACGAAAATAAAAGAATAAAACCTAGACAAGAGCTCAAAAGCGGGGTGGGGTCTTCCACAAAACGTGGAAGGCAGCTGGTGTTTGCAGAGGAGATAATCTTTAAAACCTGGCGACTCCAGGAAGCCTTTCCGGGAAGCCTTTTCCAGGACTGGAAGTACGCTGAAGGTGGAAGAAAGCGTCTTTCCTAAAGCTCTGGCAGACCTTGGCCGCTCCCCCTTCCTATCATGAACCCGACTCCCGACCCCCCGGGAGGACCCACGGCTCCCGGGATCCTCCCCTCCTCCCGCCCAGCTCGCAGGGAAGCCGAGGACCCAGAGTGGGGAGCCGAGCCCGCGCCCCTAGGAACCCCCCCGCACGGTCTGCAGCTTTGACCCTCCCAGCAGCACGATCCTCCCGTCGCCGCCCCCCGGCCCCCCGGCCTCTCCTTGCCGGCCGCGCCCGCCCCGGCGGCCGCAGGGGGCGCGGGCCCCGGGTGACGTGGGCGGCCCGGCGGGAGGGGCCGCGTGGGGGGCTCCAGCTGCCTTATTAGCGCCCGGCAGGTCGCTGGGAGCGAGCAGAACGCCGCTCAGAGAGCAACAGGAGCCGGCGGCGAGCGGCCCTCTCCTCCCACCGCCTGCGCCGCGCCTCCTCCTCCTCCTCCTCCTGCTCCTCCTGCTCCCCGCTCGCTCCGCGCCTCTCCCGCCCCCACCTCGGAGTGCTCCGTGGAGTCGCCCTCTCGCCGCCTCTTTCGCTCGCTCTCCTGGCTCTTTCGCGAAGCCTTGCCCCCGCCGTGCTCTGGAGGACCCACGCATTTTCCGAGCGCACCTTAGGGACCCGGGGTGCGCCAACCGCTCAGAGAAAGCCGCCCGGGGCAGTGGTGGTGCGAAGCCCGCGGTCCTCCTGTCTCCCGGCGCAGCACCTTCTCGCTCCGGCGCGCTCCGTGGGGGAGGACGGGGTGAGAAGGTGAAGTGCAGCGAACGCTGAGCTCCGACTGCATTTTCATTGAAGCAAAGCACAGAAGACTTTTCCCTCTTCTTACTCAGCATTTTTGCCCGCTTTTCTTCCCCCCTGAAACTTTTTTTTTTTTTTTTTTTTTTTTTTTTGCGGGGGGAGAGGGCTTGCTCTGGGCATTCGCTTTGCCCAGTCGTTGAAAAGTGAACTCGGCTCGGGATGGTTCTCCTGTCACTTTGGTTGCTAGCAGCCGCTCTGGTAGAGGTTAGGACTTCGGCTGATGGACAAGTAAGTGGAAAATAATAACAATAAACAGGTCAAACCCCACCTTTCCCGGAAAAAGTTTCTCCCTTCTCTCCCCGACTGCCCCTTCTCCCCTCCCCACCCTTCCCTGGTATCTTCTGCAGCAGCGAGCGGTGATGCGAGGGCTGGGTGCCATCCGCGGGGCTCGGAGGGTTGCGGGGTGCGGGGCTTGAGTTGCCCCGGAGACGACGACTCCCCTTCTGGAACCCGGACTTGTCACACCTAGGGCTTCTTCACCCCTTGGCGGGATTCGTACCAACGACTGCTCCCGCACGGCAGCCCTTGCGCATCCTCCCCGGGCCTCTGGGTCGCCCCTTGGCCGGAGGGCGGTCGGGCGCTTGAATGAAGTCCTGGCCGCGGGCTCCAGGGTCCCCGAGCTCTGGCGGCTGCGGCCCGAGTCTGGAGCGCGGAGCTGGCTCTCCGCACGGTGGAAAGTGACTCAGGGCGCTTTGGGGGAGCGGGAAGCGTGGGGTGCAGGAAGTCCTCGGGCGGCCCGGGAGCCAGCCAGTCGACACGTGTCTGCTGGCCGCCCGCCGCCCGGCCGGGCTTTGACAGATGGGGCGGGGGGCTGGGGTCGGTTTCCTGCCCCGCGCTGGTCCCGGGCCGCCCGGCCCCCTTCCTCCCCTGCGGGCCGGCTCCTCCTCTTTGGGAGGCGAAGTGCAGCGCGGCTCAGGTTCTGGTGGGCCCTGCCCCCACCCTTTGAAGGCTCTAGGTGAAGCCTGATGCTCCGGGAAGAACCCTGGAGGAGGCTGCACGGGGCGAGCCTCCTGCAGTAGTAACTCAGCCCGGCGAGGGGCCGCGGGGACGGAGAGAGAGCGATTTCTCTCCCGACTTTAGTAGCTTCTCGGCCTGGCCCGGGTGAACCGTGGGCTTGACTGCTCCTCTCAGCCCTTAGGCATGACTATGTTTTTTCCCCCTCGCCTGAATGCATTCAGAGACTTTTCTGCTCCTAACTCAGGACTGGGGTTTTCCAGAAAAGAGGATTGAGTTGCACATTTATTTTTGCTGGCTTCATGAATGCCCAAACGGGTAAATGACTCCCTTTCCCCAAATGGTGATTGAATTGGCTCAGGTCTCCTGACAGGCACTTCCTATAACCCTAGAGGCAGCCTTTAGGCATGAGGCCCGGTCTCCAGCGTCTGCTGATTAGCTAGCTAGCTCCTGTAAAGCTTTAATGGTAGAAAGAAAACTCAGGAAATGATCAGATGAAACCCAGTAACTGTTTCTTTTTCTTACTTTCCCCCTGTCCTTTTCCAGGCTGGTAATGAAGAAATGGTGCAACTAGGTAAGCTTGTTCTCAGATGTCACTCTTATCTTAAATGGAAAGTAAGACATGAAGTAAAGCCCTGCAAAATCGTCTTCCTGACATTTTCCCCTGTGGTGTCTTAAAATGTATTTTGCTGTCCAGGGACATGGAAATGTTGTTCCCCTTTCTGAAGAGGAGGTCCAGGTGCGATGGAGGAGCCTATGGGCCCTACCTAGTGTCAGTGGTGAAGGGACGTGGCTGCTGACCCAGAGTTTGGTGATTAGAACTCACCCGCCTGAACTCACTGACGGGGAAAGATATGATTATGATGGCAGCCTTGGGAGCCTTATGGTGCAGTTCTACCCTGTCCTATGAGGTGTCTGTGACTTGAAGTGGATTCTCTGGCCATGCTTTTTGTTTGGGACTTCTGGACCAGTTACTGTATGGTCAGTCTGTATGGTCAGTCCCTGGGTGAGGAATGAGACCAACTCCTAAGTGCTTTTAAGGTCAATTTTTTTTTTCCGGAGGTGGCATCTCTGAGCAGGTGCAGTTTCTTAGTTATTCTTACCTGAGGGCAAGAGAAGGCTTGAAGCCTGGCCACTCATTTAAAAGCTGCATGTGCCACAAGTGAAAGTGATGGAAGGACTTGTTTTAAGCAGGGGCTAGTTTCAGCCGAGGGTCCTGCTAGCACAGTGGGTTAAACCTTCCGCTGCTAACCACAAGGTCAGTGAGTCAAACTCACCACTCTGCTGTTCTGTTAGAAAGAAGATACAGTCTGTTTCTGTACAAATTTACAGCCCAGAAAACCCTTGGAGCAGTTCTCGTTCTGACGGTGGGATCCCTTTGAGTCAGAATGTCATAGAAGGCAGTGAGTGGTTCAATCCGTTCCAAACCCAAACAAACGCACTGCCGTCAAGTGGTTCTGACTCATGGAGACCCAGTAGGACAGGGTAGAACTGTCCCTGTGGGTGTCTGAGACTGGGACCCTTTACAGGATTAGAAAGCGTCCATCTTTTTCCATGGTTTTGGTTAGCAGCCCAACACTTAACTACAGGAGTTGAGAGCCTCCATTCTCTCTTGAGGAGCAGCTGGTAGTTTAGAGCTGCTGACTTTATGGTTAGTAGCCTGAAACTGAACCCCTAAGTTACCAGGGTTCCAACCCTTTGAAGCAAGGGCGAATTTACAGTACATTAAAGGAGTGGCCCACAAACCCTATTGATGATTCTAATCCATGAACTGGACTTTACATTCTCAGCAGGTGGGAGAGGGACTAGATAGGGAGAGGGATGAAATGGGGCCACACAGAAGGGGCACATCTAATCAGAGCAGGAGGCAAGGTGTAGGAATGTTCCAAAGGGAACATGGAAGTACAGCAATTTCCCCTACAGTTTTTCTTGCATTAGATAAAGCTTCTGAAAATTTTCTTATTCTATCAGCTTTTAAATAATCGGTTCTTGTGCAAGCTACTGTCTTTAGGCCTTTTGCAAATTGCATCTAAGCCTCATTGTTACCTCAAGATGTGGAGAAGATTCTTCCCATTTCATGGGTGAGGCTACTGAGCCTCAGAGAGAATAAGTAGCAGGTCACTCCAAAACCTGAGCTTTTTTTCTTGCAGCTATTTATAATCATTGTTCTGAAAAGCTGAGAGTCATCTGGTAAGAAGCCAGGCCACATTAAAAACCTTCCATGCATTTTTCTTAGGTTGCTTTAAAGATAATTTTTCCTTTTGGCAGATTAGTGCATCTCTGAAAATTCTGTATTTGGCAAGTAGTATTGTAAAATCATCTTTTAGAAGAAACGTTTTTCTACCACATTGGCTACTGTGAAAATAGCTACACTTCACTCACCATGTGCTATGTGCCGGACACAGTGTTGCTTACCTTTGGTGTGTAGTATGTCATCTCATTCTCCCAACTGCAGTATGAGATCAGGATACTGTTGTGCCTGTTTTATAAATGAAGAAGATAAAGTGTGCAGAGTTTAAATAAAAATAAAAAATAGATTCATAGTGACCCTGTAAGGGACAGTAGAACTTCCTTTCCAAGGAGCTTCCCCTTGCTCCTGTGGAAGGGTGAATAGGTTCAAACCGCTGACTGTGTGCTGAGCAGATCCATGGTAACCCACTTTGCCTGCTCCTTATAGGTTACATCAAATTCCACAATCACTGCTGCTAGTGCTTCAGTTCTAACTCAGAGGGATCCTACAGGACAGACTAGGACCGTCCCTGTGGTTTTCTGAGTCTATAAATCTCTATAGGAGTAGACATTCTCGTCTTCCTCCTGGTGGGTTTCAACTAACTGTTGACCTTGTGTTGGCACACTGGGTAACCCATTCTGCTGTCAGAGTTCCTGTAGAGGTTACACAGCTACCTCAGATTGTGCATAGTTGAGAGATTCCTGACTAGTACAGGATGCTGAGAGCCAAAGATCTCATATGACCAGAGGTGTCTCTAGGTAGCCCCCTATATGCTATCATAGGTACAAACACCCTTCCCATTGCTTACACTGTAGGAGATCTTTTCTAAGTTCTGATGATAAATGGTGGGGCAGGCAGTGGATCAATAAAATAGCATTACCAGAACACCCTTCTTGGAGCACCTTCATACTATCATCCTATCACCAAATGTGAACATTCTTGAATCCTATCAGTATAATTGAGCTGTGACAGATTTTTTGTGTACCATGTCTAAAATTAATCAACCCTCCTGAGTAGCAAGACTTGTGTGGAGGCGGTTTTTTATGTGGGAAGGTTAGCCTTTGTACAGGTATGTCTCTTGTTCATTCAAATGATTAAGCACTCTGCTACTAACTGAATGGTTTGAAGTGCGAGCTCACCCAGGTTTGCTGCAGAAAGAAGAAAGGCTTGACTCCCTGGTCTGAAAGAAATAGCAAGAGTTCTCTGTGCGTTTTTAGTTTTGTTTTGAAGTCATCCCCAAGAGAGTGTACAGTAGTCAGGGGACAGCAGTTAAATGATTCATAGTCAGTCAAAACATTGATGCTTTGAACCTACTTGACTCTTCCCAGGAGAAAATGTGAGTCTGTTCTGTAAAGATTTTAGCTTTGCAAACCATATGGAAGCAGCCCTTACTCTGTCCCGTAGGTTGTTATAAGTCAGAATTGACTGGACTGTTACGTTTGTTTGGTTTTGGTCTGGAGCATGATTTTGCTTCTTTGCTCTCCACTCAGTGGATAAGCGCCTTCTTTGTAAGTGGGAAAGCGTGGTTTCTCTGGTGATAAATGGGAGATGCATTTTGAACTCTGACTAGGTGAGGGGGTCTCTACTCCTTTGTCAACTGGTTAGATAAGTACCTACCAAACTGAAGACACCCATTCATACATTTATGTGCACGTGTGAATGTGCAGGAGTGCGTAAGTGCTTGTTTCCTGAGATGATGAAACCATTCGCTAGGGTCCTGGGCTAGATAGAGTTGAGTGGCTAACCATAAAGTGAGGGGTTCAAAGCCACCATTTGTCGCCTAGGAAACCTGCCAGGGGTGGTTCTACTCAGTCCTATAGGGTTGGTGTGAAACAAAATCGATTCTGTGGCTGTGAGTTTGGTGGCACACCAGAGAGTTCTTGCTCTTGATTTAGAATCGGGGGCTTCACACTGCTTCTTCATGTTTTGGCCTCCTGTGAAGAATTTGCCACCACCACCCCCCCTCGCCGCTATACTGTATCAGTATCTAGTTTAACAAGCTTCCTGTGTGATTTTTAGAGATTTCCATGTGATTGTTAAGTATGTCTCCAAATTATCTGGGTATCTTGAAAAGCATAGATTTTGATTCAGTCCCTCTGCGGTGGAAATGCAACTTCTCAGCAAGGAGTAAGACCACAATGAAGCCAGCTGGAAGCCCTGTTTAGACTATGGCCTTGGTGGGATGCCTACCATAATTGTGGGCAGCCGACTGGCTGGCCCGATTGGGTAAGGAAATTGTTCTGTGACTTGTACAGCTTAGGAAGTAATCATAGTTCTGCAGCAATTAGAGAATCTCCCAAAGCGTCCTCCCACTCCTTCTGCTTTATTCGCTGCCACTCTGGGACTGAGTATCATTAGGGGAACGTCATCAGAGGCTTGGGGCTTGAGCTGTCCTCCTCTCCCTCACCACCCTGGTCTTGGGAATAGAGCATGGCCATCCTTCTCTCATGGTGTTTGCCAGCTTCGCATTCCATTGCTTTGTATTCTTGGCAAAAATAAGGGAACTGATCTTGTCCCCTCAGATATCCAGTTTACTGAGAAATGCCTTCTCATCATGTTTTATATATTTATTTGGTTTTCAAGGTTTCTTATGAGTCAGTTCCTTATGCCTTGGCACCTAGAAAGCCTTTCTACAACTGTAGCCTTCACGAGAGTACAGACTGTTGATATATGCTTTATTTCTAGTGTGTAGTAGACCACTTGGTTTCTAGTAAGAGCTCCTATTTTTGCTATTCCATCACAATATTTAGCAAGTGGGGTATTAATTACTTTATTGGATATGCCTGTATTTTGGATTTCCTTAAATGATATCTTTTTTGTTTAATTTGTCTGAAAGAAAATAAAGATGGTGACTAAGGATATGCAATCAATCATTCAGTGTTATCAAGACTTCTTGTGATGTCCCTGTTTACCAAAGAGCACAGAGTCTAAGCTAATCTGGTTTTCTGAGCTTTTCTGTTTGTGCTCAATAAAGACTTGGAAAATTGAATTTTATATGCAGTTTTGAAGTGTCAGTTAATCCACTTAGAATTTTTTGCCTTGTTACTAGTATCAGTGAAATTTTTGATAAGTCAAGATTAAAACCTAGCTATCCAGTTTGGCAATACAAGCAGGTGTGGGGAAGGGGACGGCTTAAAAGGATCCTTTGTGAATTTTAGAATTTTAGCTACCTACACCACTATCCTTCTTTGTACCTGAAGATTGTTTAGACTTAACTTTACTGGTTTAGCTTCCACTGGGATTTTGAGAGGAGCCCTGCTGGCATAGTGGTTATGCATTATACTACTGACTGTAAAGTCAGCAGTTCAAAAGCATCTATCCCTTTCTTCCTGCAAAGAGTTGCATCCTGGGAAGCTCACAAGGGCAGTTCTGTCCTATTCTGTAGGATGCTGTGATTTGACATGGATTTGATGACAGTGAGTTTGGTTTCTTTGTGGGACTTTTGAAACTATAATGCTAAATATTAAGTGCTTTAGGATTTGTAGATGAAATGTAGCATGTTACTGATTACTAGTAACAATGACTCCTTCTCCATACTTTAATTGATTTTTATCTTCTGTCAGCATTCTCTTGTTATCATATTGGCTAATTATAGAATACAAAGAAATTCTGAGAAATCCCCAAGGCCACCTATTCATCTAGGATGATGATCACTGAGCATCCCTTGCTAACCTAGATTACCATGGGAGCCCATTAAAGGCAATTCTAATTGCCTGGAAATATTGTGAGTGATTTTGACATGTAGAACTTGGCTGTCCTACTTGGACTAGATGTGTTGACAGTGATGACTTAGATGAGAATTAAACACTTCCTCAAAGAAGCCTATTTCCAGAATTTGAGCAAGCTTCCTTTCAGCATTCTTCTCATAGGAGTCAGCATTTATTCCATGATCATGGAATTTCTATTATTAGAAGTTATTGCATTATTTTTAAATCATTTTTTGCTCTAATTGTTCTTTGATTTTTCTATATTCTATGGATTTTTCACAATTGTCCAGTTTTCATTCTGCTTAAGAGATCATTAACACATTCACATGTTTTTGTTTAGTTTAAGGATTTAGTGCAATTTCTCCATATTGTCACAAACATCTTGTAGACATGATTTGAATAGCAACATGATCTTCCTCACATTAGAATGAAAACACATGATTTACATACTAGTCACTTTTCTATTGTGACCATTTTCTCTTGATAACTAATATTTCTACAGTGTTGTATATTGATCACTGTTGATATTTCAAATGGTTGTACTAGAAGTATAGAAATTGATTATTGAATAAAAATACATTTATATGAAAGGTTTTTGACAAATAACTCTTTGAAATATATATATCGCATGGGTAAAACTCAATACTATCAATTTACCAAAGGATGTTTAACACCAGTCTGTGTAATCATGAGGTATCAATAGAATCAGGTATCAGGCATCAAATACCCAGAACCAAAAATCATATCATTGTGAATGAAGGGAAGTGCAGAGTGAAGACCCAAAGCCCATCTGTAGCCCCTTACAGAAAGGTCAAGTGGAGGAAATGAGCCAGTCACAATACAGTGCAACAATGATGAAACATACGCCATCCCTCTTGTTCTTTAATGCCTCCTTCCCACGACTATCATGATCCTAATTCTACCTTAAAATCTGACTCGATCAGAGATTTTACACTGGGTGAGATATGAGCTGGAAACACAGGGAATCCAGGTCAGATGAACCCTCAGGACCAATAATGAGAGTAGCCATAATCAGGAGGGTAAGGGGAATTTGGGGGGTGGGGACTGACCACATAACCTCCTCCCTTGGGGATGGACAACAGAAAAGTTGGTGAAGGGAGGTAGTGGCTAGTATAAGACATGAAAGAAGATTATACATTATCAAGGGTTCATGAGGGAGGGTGGGTGAGGGAAGGAGGGGAAAAAAGAATGTGATACCACTGGCTCAAGTAGAAAGAAAATGTTCTGAGAATAATGATGGCAGCAAGTGTACCAATGTGCTTGACATGATGTATGGATTATGGTAAGAGTTGTATGAGCCCCCAATAAAATGATTTAGAAAAAGAGAAAGGTTTAAAAACTTAATTAAATCGGGCCCTCTTCTTGATATTTGCTATAATAGTTTTATACTTGGGTGTCCAGTAAAGTGACCAGATTTTAAGCAGGACACCATTGACCAGGAGTTGGGGGTGGTGGTTCTTGATTATAAATTTGGTCTATATGGAGCAGCAAAAATTTTCATAGAATGCAAAAATAGTATTGTAATATATTTATTTTAATTTTAAAATACCGCAGTACATTGTTAAATTGTTAAAAAGCAGGTAATAGAAAGGGAGAACCAACTTCAGGGATCTACACGTAGCCTCCTCTCTGGGGCACGGACAACTGGGAAGTGAGTGTTGGGACACATTGGACAGTGTACAGGATGAAAAAATAATTTGTAAATTACTAAGGGTTCAAGGGGAAGGGGGGGCAGGAAGGGTAATATAGGGAGCTGATAATGGGGGTCTGGAGGGAGGGAGAATGTTTTCAGAGTGATGATGGCAATGGGTGTGTAACAGTGGCCTGAATACAACTGATGTTGTTAGGGATTGTGATGGGAGTTGTAGGGGGCCCCCCAATAAAACGATTAATTTTTTATAAAAGGGGGGGAGGGGAAAGGGGAGTTTTTTTTAAAAGAGCTTGTATCAAGGGCTCAAGTGGAAAATATTGGGAAATGTATGTGGAAATATGTGTGCAAATGTGCTTGATACAAATGATGTACTCAATGTGGTAGTAGCTGTAAGAGCCCCAAATAAAATTAAAAAAAAAAGTGGGGCATCTGGTCATGTTAGTGTGCAGTCACTGAAAGATACAATGAATTCTATTTCCTAGCTATAATGTACCCTATAGCTGTAGACAGTTATGAAAACTTATTTTGGTAATCTCATGAGAAGATTCATTCTCCTCATAGAATAAAATGTGAGGGATGTATATTCTTTAGAATGCAAGGTAAAGAGTTGGTAGATTTTCTTAGCTTGGGAAACACTGTTCCTGAATGTAATTGATCCATCCTAATTTTCCATATGTTTTTACTTGACTTTGCTGACTAACCATAAATCCCTAGGAGAAATGTTGTGGTAAAATGTCAGCCTCTTGTTTATAAAGTTCATTGCCACATATTCTGCATGAAGCATCTTTGTGGAATTTAGAACAAATTGTGAGTGCTGGGAAGCTGTATATCTCTATCTTGTAATGAGTACCGCTGAAACAAAAACGGTTTAAAAATATTCGTCAAACATAAAATTTGATTAAATATTTGGACCGTCAAATATGGTCTTTTGTATCACATTTCATTCTCAACAAATTTCTCTTCACATTCAGCACACACACATATACACATATGTATATGTGTATATACATATACACATACCTAAGTATAAGAATCATTCTTCATGTTTGACTCACTTTTACATGTAAAAGAAAAGTAAAGTGCCATCACTGAGCTTCAGAAGGTCTACTCAGTGTATCCGGAGGGCCTGTTAATTTTCATCACCTTTTCCTCCAGTAGTTAGA